>JBBPBX010005960.1:55431-70142 GCA_038048925.1 Garcialebias charrua
CAACACAGCCCTCTTTATCTTAATCACCAACACAGCCCCCGCATGCGATGTGTCGGGTCGGACCGGTGCAGCCGCGCGAGTCCGCTCATCTTCTAAACACATAACAGCGGAGTTATGAATTATAGTTGCGTCCTCAACTTTAAAAATAAAACCAGAGTTGTTTGTGCACTAAAAACAGCGTAACTCTTGGAAAAAGGAGCAAACAGAGCAGGTTTACTGATGAACCTGTCTTCCTCCTCCACACAGTTCAGCTCTGAGCGAGAGAGTCCTCCTACTTGCTCTCTGAGCTGCAGTACTGCGCTGAAACCACGCCCACGTGCTGACACGCCCCCACAGTTCCAGACTAAGGGAAAATCATGTTTTTTCATGATTTTTGACACTTAATTTTATAAGGAAAACAATGTTTTTAATCAGTCAGATTTATATGGGTGATTAATAACACATATTTATGCCATGTGATAAACTAAAAACACAAATCTAATTTCACTTTACACGGTCTTTAAACTCATTTGCTACATGCTCATTCTTCCTCAACACGTCTGAATATACAGCCCTTGTTCTTTCTCTATTTCCCATCTCTTCTTCAGTTAAATTACCTGTACATACTATGTATCTTTGCTAAAAGTTTGCCAAGAGTTCAGCTTTGCCTTCATTTGTTTCCACTAATACATTTTCGTTATTAACAAGTCCAGGATATACCCAATTCCTTCTATCTCTTCCCATCTTTCTTACCATATTCCAGATGTCACCCACTGGAGTTGTATTCCCAATTGTATCGCAAAATTTCCTCCAGTACATGTACTCTCTCTTAGTCTGACGAATCGTCTTCCTTACCATAGCTTGTGCTATCTTAAATTCAATCAAATGCTGGAAATTATGTCCTTTTCAACACTTTAAATTAGAGCTGTTGAAATTATAGCACCCTCCCTGGGCTGCCACCTTACCGTGGTGGAGGGCTTTGAGTGTCCCAATGATCCTAGGAGCTATGCTGTCAGGGGCTTCATGCCCCTAGAAGGGTCACCCAAGGCAGACAGGTCCTAGGTGAGGGACCAGACAAAGTGCAGCCCAAAAACCCCTATGATGAGTACAATTAATGGACTAAGTTTTCCCTCGCCCGGACGCGGGTCACCGGGGCCCCACTCTGGAGCCAGGCCCGGAGGTGGGGCACGCTGGCGAGCGCCTGGTGGCCGGGCTTTTACCCATGGAGCCCGGCCGGGCACAGCCCGAAGAGGAGACGTGGGTCCCCCTTCCCATGGGCTCACCACCTGTGGGAGGGGCCAAAGGGGTCGGGTGCAATGTGAGATGGGTGGTGGCCGAGGGCGGGGACCCTGGCGGTCTGATCCTCGGCTACAGAAGCTGGCCATTGGGACATGGAATGTCACCTCTCTGGTGGGGAAGGAGCCTGAGCTAGTGTGTGAGGTTGAGAGTTTCCGACTAGAAATAGTCGGACTCACCTCAACGCATGGCTCTGGCTCTGGAACCAGTTTCCTTGAGAGGGGTTGGACACTCTTCCACTCTGGAGTTGCCCCTGGTGAGAGGCGCCGAGCAGGAGTGGGCATACTGGTTGCCCCCCATCTTGGTGCCTGTACGTTGGGGTTCACCCCGGTGAACGAGAGGGTAGCCTCCCTTCGCCTACGTGTGGGGGGACGGGCTCTGACTGTTGTTTGTGCCTATGCACCAAACGGCAGCTCAGACTACCCACCCTTTTTGGAGTCCTTGGAGGGGGTATTGGAGAGTGCGCCTCCTGGGGACTCCCTTGTTCTACTGGGGGACTTCAACGCTCACGTGGGCAATGACAGTGAGACCTGGAGGGGTGTGGTTGGGAGGAACGGCCCCCCTGATCTGAACCAGAGTGGTGTTCTGTTATTGGACTTCTGTGCTCGTCATGGATTGTCCATAACGAACACCATGTTTAAGCATAAGGGTGTCCATATGTGCTCTTGGCACCAGGACACCCTAGGTCGCAGTTCGATGATCGACTTTGTTGTCGTCTCATCTGATCTGCGGCCGCATGTCTTGGACACTCGGGTGAAGAGAGGGGCGGAGCTGTCAACTGACCACTACCTGGTGGTGAGTTGGCTCCGATGGTGGGGGAGGATGCCGGTCAGACCTGGCAGACCCAAACGTATTGTGAGGGTCTGCTGGGAACGTCTGGCAGAGTCTCCCGTAAGACGGAGCTTTAACTCCCACCTCCGGGAGAGCTTTGAACACGTTCCGAGGGAGGCGGGGGACATGGAGTCCGAGTGGGCCGTGTTCCGCGCCTCTATTGTCGAGGCAGCTTATCGGAGCTGTGGCCGCAAGGTTGTTGGTGCCTGTCGTGGTGGCAACCCTCGAACCCGGTGGTGGACACCGGCAGTGAGGGATGCTGTCAGGCTGAAGAAGGAGTCCTATTGGGCCTTTTTGGCTTGTGGGACCCCGGAAGCAGCTGATAGGTACCGGCAGTCCAAGCGGCATGCGGCTCGGGTGGTTGCTGAGGCAAAAACTCGGGCGTGGGAGGAGTTCGGAGAGGCCATGGAGAATGACTTCCGTACGGCTTCGAGGCGATTCTGGTCCACCATCCGGCGTCTCAGGGGGGGAAAGAGGTACGAGACCAACACCATTTATGGTGGAGGTGGCGTGCTGCTGACCTCAACTCGGGATGTTGTGAGTCGGTGGGCGGAATACTTCGAAGACCTCCTCAATCCTACTGGCACGTCTTCCACTGAGGAAGCAGAGCCTGGGGACTTTGGGTCGGGTTCTCCGATCTCTGGTGCTGAGGTCGCCGAGGTGGTTAAAAAGCTCCGCGGTGGCAAGGCTCCGGGGGTGGATGAGATTCGCCCGGAGTTCCTTAGGGCTCTGGATGTTGTAGGGTTGTGTTGGCTTACGCGACTCTGCAATATCGCGTGGACATCGGGGGCAGTTCCCTTGGATTGGCAGACTGGGGTGGTGGTTCCCCTATTCAAAAAGGGGGACCGTAGGGTGTGTTCCAACTATAGGGGGATCACACTCTTAAGCCTCCCTGGTAAGGTCTATTCAGGGGTTCTGGAGAGGAGGGTCCGTCGGATAGTCGAACCTCGGATTCAGGAGGAGCAGTGTGGTTTTCGTCCTGGTCGTGGAACACTGGACCAGCTCTACACCCTCAGCAGGGTCCTGGAGGGTGCGTGGGAGTTTGCCCAACCAGTTTACATGTGCTTTGTGGACTTGGAGAAGGCATTCGACCGCGTCCCTCGGGGGGTTCTGTGGGGGGTACTCCGGGAGTATGGGGTACCAGGCCCTTTGATAAGGGCTGTTAGGTCCCTGTACGACCGGTGTCAGAGCTTGGTCCGCATTGCCGGCAGTAAGTCAGGCTCGTTTCCGGTGAGAGTTGGACTCCGCCAAGGTTGCCCTTTGTCACCGATTCTGTTCATAACTTTTATGGACAGAATTTCTAGGCGCAGCCAAGGTGTTGAGAGGATCCGTTTTGGTGACCTTAGAATCGCTTCTCTGTTTTTTGCAGATGATGTGGTCCTACTGGCTTCATCAGTTCGTGATTTACAACTTTCACTGGAGCGGTTTGCAGCCGAGTGTGATGCGGCCGGGATGAGGATCAGTTCCTCCAAATCCGAGGCCATGGTCTTGAGCCGGAAAAGGGTAGCATGCCCTCTCCGGGTCGGGGAGGAGGTCCTGCCCCAAGTGGAGGAGTTTAAGTATCTCGGGATCTTGTTCACGAATGAGGGAAAACTGGAGCGTGAGATCGATAGGCGGATAGGTGCAGCGTCCGCAGTGAAGCGGGCGCTGTACCGGTCTGTCGTGGTGAAGAGAGAGCTGAGTCAAAAGGCAAAGCTCTCAATTTACCGATCGATCTACGTTCCCACCCTCATCTATGGTCATGAGCTTTGGGTTATGACCGAAAGAACAAGATCTCGGATACAAGCGGCTGAAATGAGTTTTCTCCGCAGGGTGTCTGGACTCTCCCTTAGAGATAGGGTGAGAAGCTCAGTCATCCGGGAGGGACTCGGAGTAGAGCCGCTGCTTCTCCACATCGAGAGGAGCCAGTTGAGGTGGCTCGGGCATCTGGTTAGGATGCCTCCTGGACGCCTCCCTGGTGAGGTGTTCCGGGCATGTCCCACCGGGACCCACTGAACAAGGTGACGTCTACACGACGTCTTTTTCAGGTCATTTCTGGACGTCGAAATCAGGTCCCTGGAAGGTCGAAAACGTTACGCCAGATGACGTCTTTTTCCCGACGTCTTTTAGACGTCTTTTCCCCGACGTCTAAAAGGCGTCTATATTCCTGACGTCTAAAAGGCGTCTACATTAGACGTCTATATTCCTGACGTCTAAAAGGCGTCTACATTAGACGTCTATCTGACGTCAATAACTTACTGTATTTAGCTTATTCTAATTAGGCTATTATATTTAACTTATTTTAGTCACTTTACATGCTGCTTGTTCATGCTATGCATATAAAAAGTATAATGAATCTACTTTAAAATTGCGTTGAGGCAAACAAATCTAGGGAAATACTTTGACCATCCGCAGCTTTAAAATCCTACAAACAGTTGGATTAAGTTTTACAAATCACTCCATAAATTTTACCTTTATCCTGTTTATTTGACACAATTTAAAGGAACAGCATAACACATAAAATTGAGAATTCCACCTTTGGTAACTTAAAAAAAAAGCTTTACATTACGGAACTTATCAACTGGTGGCAACACAAAATACACAAACAAATCTATAAAAGTACACAGCTCACTTGGGTCTGTACTTCACATATTTTTTTTTTAAATGCCTTCATTCTTTGGCCGTACTTAACATAAACAATAATAATTTTTTAACATGCCTTCATTTTTGGTCTGTACTTAACAATTTTTTTTTAACATGCCTTCATTTTTCTTTTTGATATAGCAGGCAGTAACAAGATAAATAAAAAAGCTGTATACAATTACAGTCCCCTCACCACAAAAATAATCTGTACAAAGTGTGCTGGTCATAATATTTTAAATAAGTTGTTTTATTTCAGGAATTCCATTCAAAAAGTGAAACATTCATTACACACAGACTGATATATTTCAAATGTTTATTTATTTTAATGTTGATTAAAACTGACAACCAATGACAACCCTAAATTCAGTATCTCAGAAAATTAGACTACTACTTGAGCTCAATAAAAATAAAGTATTTTTATAAATGTTGGCCAACTGAGATGTATGAACATGAAATGTACAATATGTACATCTTTCAATAGTTGGGGCTAAGGACCATGCTACCATGTTAATACTTTTCAGTTGGCCAACATCTATAAAAATCATTTTTTAATTGATCTCAAGTAATGTAATTTACTTATAATGAATTTGGAGTTTTCATTAGTTGTCAGTTATAATCATCAGCATTAAGATTATTTTTAAATATATCAGTCTGTGTGAATGAATATACAGTAATACTGTATAGAAGTTTTACTTTTTGAATGGAATTACTGAAATAAATAACTTTTTCACAATATTCTAATTTTATGCCCAGCACCTATTTGCATCTCCCCCCCAAAAATGTGTTCCTCAGTTCTGTGTGAGCCCGTATCCTCCACTTCTATGTGGCACGTTTTAAATGTCCTGTGTGACCCTATGTCCTCCACCTCTTTGTGGTGCATTAAATGTCCAGTGTCCATTTCTTTGTGGTGCATTAAATGTCCAGTGTCCATTTCTTTGTGGTGCATTAAATGTCCAGTGTCCACTTCTTCGTGGTGCATTAAATGTCCAGTGTGAAAGCCCCACCTCCACTTCTTTGTGGCACATTTTTTCATTCAACCTTTATTTATACAGGCTAACCTCGTTGAGCCACAGGGACTCATTTACAAGAGAGACCTGTCTCACTCACACCCAAGGTCATAGAGTCACCATCAGTCTAACATGCATGTTTTTGGACTGTTGGAGGAAACTGGAGCACCCGGAGAAAACCCATGCATGCACGGAGAGAACATGCAAACTCTACCCAGAAAGGCCCCCGGACCGGGATTTGAACCGGGGACCTGCTCGCTGAGAGGCAGCAGCTCTACCAGTTGTGTTAATTGTCCAGTGTGAGCCCATGTCCTCCTTTGCATGTTTTAAATGCTCTGCAGCATGAGTCCTTATAAAATCCTGTTGCTGCAGAATCTCCATTCATGATTCCATCTGCATTTGCAAAAAAACAAACAAAAACAAAAAGTAATTAGCAATATGCAAAGGCAATCTGGAAAATGCAGTGTCTTGCTGGGATCTCCCTGATTAATAAATAAATAAATAAAAACATCCATCCCAGCAAATGTCAGAGTCAGAAAGTCTTTATTGTCATTTGCACCGCATGTGGTACATGTGATGAAAACGAGATTATGTACACGGGGTCCCAGTTACATCCAACAACAAATGCAAGAGAAAAACAGTAATAACATCTACAAGCCCAAAACCAGAAAAGTTGGCACGTTGTGCAAATCGCAAATAAAAACAGAATACAATGACTTGCAAATCTTTTTCAACCCATATTCAACTGAATAGAATGCAAAGACAATATATTTAATGTTCGAACGGAGAAACTTTATTTTGTTTTGCAAATAACCATTAACTTAGAATTCAATGGCAGCAACACATTGCAAAAAAGTTGGCACAGGGACATATTTACCACTGTGTTACATCGCCTTTCCTTTTAACAACACTCAGTAAACGTTTGGGAACTGAGGAGACCAATTTTTGAAGCTTTTCAGGTGGAATTCTTCCCCATTCTTGCTTGATGTACAGCTTAAGTTGTTCAACAGTCCGGGGTCTCCGTTGTCGTATTTTACGTTTCATAATGCGCCACACATTTTCAATGGGGGACAGGTCTGGACTGCAGGCAGGCCAGGGGAGGACCCGCACTCTTTTGCTACGAAGCCACGCTGTTGTAACACGTGCAGAATGTGGCTTGGCATTGTCTTGCTGAAATAAGCTGGGGCGTCCATGAAAAAGACGTCGCTTGGATGGCAGCATATGTTGCTCCAAAACCTGTATGTACCTTTCAGCATTAATGGTGCCTTCACAGATGTGTAAGTTACCCATGCCTTGGGCACTAATGCACCCCCATACCATCACAGATGCTGGCTTTTGAACTTTGCGCCTATAACAGTCCTGATGGTTCTTTTCCTCTTTGGTCCGTAAGACACGACGTCCACAGTTTCCAAAGACAATTTGAAATGTGGACTCATCAGACCACAGAACACTTTTCCACTTTGCATCAGTCCATCTCAGATGTGCTCGGGCCCAGCAAAGCCGGCGGCGTTTCTGGATCTTGTTGATGAATGGCTTTTGCTTTGCATAGTAGAGCTTTAACTTGCACTTACAGATGTAGCGACGAACTGTAGTTACTGACAGTGGTTTTCTGAAGTATTCCTGAGCCCATGTGGTGATATCTTTTACACACTGATGTCGGTTTTTGATGCAGTACCGCCTGAGGGATCGAAGGTCACGGGCATTCAATGTTGGTTTTCGGCCTTGCCCCTTACGTGTAGTGATTTCTCCAGATTCTCTGAACCTTTTGATGATATTACGGACCGTAGATGGTGAAATTCCTAAATTCCTTGCAATAGCTCGTTGAGAAAAGTTGTTCTTGAACTGTTCGACAATTTGCCCACGCATTTGTTCACAGAGTGGTGACCCTCGCCCCATCCTTCTATGTGGATGACTGAGCATGTCAAGGAAGCTGCTTTTATACCCAATCATGGCACCCACCTGTTCCCAATTTGCATGTTCACCTGTGGGATATTCCAAATAAGTGTTTGATGAGCATTCCTCAAATTTCTCTGTCTTCTTTGTCACTTGTGCCAGCTTTTTTGAAACATGTTGCAGGCATCAAATTCCAAATGAGCTAATAATTGCAAAAAATAACAAAGTTTACCAGTTCGAACGTTAAGTATGTGGTCTTTGCAGTGTGTTCAATTGAATATAGGTTGAAAAAGATTTGCAAGTCATTGTATTCTGTTTTTATTTGCGATTTCCACAACGTGCCAACTTTTCTGGTTTTGGGCTTGTAGAATTAACTAAGAAAAACATCATCTAGTAATACACTAAGCTTAATATAGTGGGAATAAACTGCAGCACGAACATGAGTCTGTATGAGCAGATGGTCACAGGTGAACACAGATGAACACAGCAACAAGAAAACAGATCAGCATCAGTATGATGTGATATTTTGCAGTGTTTATTTTTTATTTTATTTTTATTTATTCATGAGTCTAACAGCCTCAGGGTAGAAGCTGTTCCTCAGTCTAGTGGTTCTACACTTGATGCTCCTCAACCTCCGTCCTGAGGGGAGTGGGGCAAAGAGTGAGTGTGCTGGATGAGTGAGGTCTTTCATGATGCAGGTGGCTCTTTTCCTGCATCTGGAGGTGTAAATGTCTGTGATGGTGGGGAGACTGACTCCAACAGACTTCTGTGCAGCCTTCACCACTCTCTGAGAGCTTTCCTCTCTTCAACTGTGCAGCCTCCATGCCACATCGTCTCTCTTGACTAACTGTGCAGCCTCCATGCCACACGTTGCTCCTGGAGCACAGGATGCTCTCCACTGCACACCTGTAGAACGAGGTGAGAACTGAGCTGCTCAGACCAGCACGTCTCAGTCGTCTGAGGAAGTAGAGTCTCTGATGACCTTTCTTGATCAGGCTGGTGGTGTTGTTGCTCCAGCTGAGGTTATCATTCAAGTGTACACCCAAGTATTTGTAGCTGGAGACCACTTCCACTGCAGACCCACCTATTTTCAGTGGGGCATGGGTGTGTTTGTTCCTTCTGAAGTCCACAATCATCTCATCATTAGTATAAAAAAAAAAAAATTAAGTATGATATAGTTTGTGTATTAGTTAGAAAAATTGTGTATTAGTTAGAAAAAGAATTATTCATTTTGCTATTGTGTATTAGTTAGAAAAAGAATTATTCATTTTGTGATGTAGTTTGTGTATCAGTTAGAAAAATTAAGTAGAATTATTCATTTTGTGATCTAGTTTATGTATTACAGTTAGAAAAATAAGTAGAATTATTCATTCTGTGATGTTACTTGAAGGTTATCATTGGTTGAACAAACTGTGAAATAAGGGGCAGATATAATAAGATTTCATCTTCTTTCTGCTCCCTTCATTTTATCCAACTTGTATTCTTGTATCTGATGAAACTGTCTTGTATTGTTCTTTTAAAATGAATGAATAAACATCAATCAATCAATCATCTCCTTCGTCTTCTTCACATTCATGTGAAGATTATTCTCTTTGCACCAGCTCTCCAGATGTTCCACCTCCTGTCTGTAGCTGGACTCATCATTGTTTGTGATGCATCCCACCACCGCTGTATCATCTGCAAACTTAACAATATGACAGCCTGGAAGTGTGGCTGTACAATCATATGTTGATAGGTGGCTTTGAATTTTTGTTTTTGCCAATCACTTATAACACTAGTTAACACACAAAAGGCCGAGATACAGTGAAGCAGACTCCGTATACGCGCGTATATGCCCGTATACGCGCGTATACGGAGCATCTGCTACAGCTCGGCTGATGTTCTCGCGTAGATTCTCGTGTTTTCGCTCCAAATTCTACGTCATTTCCTCCGTACCGTCACTTCCGATCGTCACTTCCGCTAGTTTTTCGCTCCACGGAGAGGACTCAACTGAGCTCGCTGATTGGTCACTTTGACACGCCTACTGAAATGATTGACAGATTTCAGTCAGCTCAAAGTGAAACCTATCGTGAGCAGCTCGCTCAGACTTCTGCGGTGTTCTGATACGGTCTTTCTACTATATATGTTATAAAAAGTTCTCTCAGAAATAAAAATAATAACAGGGAGTGCTTTTCCTGCAGCCCACAGCCCACCAGGGAATATATAAAACATCGCGCACCCAGGTAGGACCTGAATTCATTCATTTCATTCATCGAGTGAACGGAGGAAGAAGCGGTTACTTGACTTTAGGCAAAAAAACAAAAGAAAAGGCCCGATCAGCGATAAAAAAGAGGAATTTATTTCATTTGTGTAACATACAAAACAGTCCGGAGCCGGGGAAGTTTAGGTCAGACACCGCGCATCGCGTATGCGAATCGCGTATGCGTAGTAAAAAAATACCTTTGCGCGTACTTGCCCTGAGGGGCTACGCGGGGCTACGCTGCGTACGGGGCATACGTACGCTGCGTATTGGCGTATCGTGAGGACGCGCGAGTGTATCTCGCCCTTAACACACATTATTATTTATTAACCTTTATTTAAGCAGGCAAATCCCATAGAGATCACAGATCTCTTTTTCAAGGGAGGCCTGGACCTGAAGGCCGAACATGCATGTTTTGGATCTGTTGGAGGAAACCGGAGTACTCTGATAAAACCCACGCAAGCACGAGAAGAACATGCAAACTCCACACAGAAACACTCCAGGTCCAACCGGGGATTGAACCCAGGACCTTCTTGATGTGAGACAACAGTGCTAACCACTGAGACATCGTGCTGCCAAATTTGAGCACATCAGTTAAAAAATTGCTGCAAAACGCACTCGAGTTGCCAAACATTTTCATATCTATGGGGTGCCATTAGCAAAGTTACAAAAATCAACAGCAATATTTTAGTTTAGAGAAAACAAAATTTTCCAGTCATATTTCAACCATGTTATTAATACACGTCGTTCTAAATTAAATATTTAATTTGATAGCTAAATACTTAGTTTACAAAACTAAATACTGAACTTGCAAGTAAAATATTTAGTTCAGATGGTTAGTGGGTGGGTGAGCGTGTGTTGATACATACCTATCAAGAAATTTGTAGACAAAGTCCTTGGTGTGCTTCCTCCAATTCTGGAAATCTGCAGAACCTGTTGAAATAAATCCATGATACAGTTCACTGACACTTCCAAGTGTTTGGTTGTACAGTACTGCGTTATGCTCGGCTTTCCTCCAGACTTGTAAAACCTACCAGGGTAGCAAATTTGGAGTCACGAGGTGCTCCTCTCTCACAAAATCCTCCATGGTCTCTATCCTCTTTGGCACAGCTGAAAAGGTGGGATGTACACGGTGTAGGCGATCGCCGAGGTCAAAGAAGTTGAATACGCTGAAACACTGGGGGGGGGGAAATAAAACAAAAACACACATTTCTTGATTATAATCTCTCCAACAGCAAGGTGGCTGTGGTTGATCATTTTTTTCCAAGTGTCTCACTGCTAACTGTTCAATACTTACCATCCTGAGGCAATGGGAATGCCCATCTTCCAATTTCTGATCTGGAAGTGGCATCGGTTTTCCATGAAAAAAATAAAATAAAAATTATTTTGCAAGGCCTGATAAAATAAACAATGGTTTAAAGTGTAATGTATACCGGTACTCACTGGGCGTTGACAGGTCCTTGGGTTGAGGCGCTGCACTTGCTGAGGACAAAAACAAAAGATTATTCAGCAATGCAAAATAATTAAGATGAAGCAAAAAGGTGCATTAGCTGTGACATGTCCTAGGACCAACGCTCCACAAATTATATATATACCCGGTATATATATAAAAAGTAGGCCACACAAAAGTCTTTGCTCAGAGGCCTGCATGCACGCGCACAGACTGGGGAGATTTTTTTTATTTTTTATTCGTCCATTCAGTAACTGATTACATGTATTGATGAAAAACATTTCCTTTTCACCTTCCAGCCTTGTTGATGATCATTTCAGTTCCTACATGGTCGGATTTGCCCCAGAGGTCCTTGTCATGTAGGACAACTTTGATGTCTTCCACCCCCTGTACAACAAACAGTTTGTGATTTGATTCACAGTCTTTACTTTACATTCTGAAGGGGAAGTTGGATGTGGTGAAAAGTCAAATAAATGATTATTTACACACTTGAGCTGCTACCTGCTGGCTGGACGCCTTCAGAGGACTGTCCTTGGTGGACTATTTTGGGGGGTCCGCGACTCCGCGCACTCCGAGTCCGAGCGCTCTGCAAGGTTGAACTGGTCCCCTCCGTTTGCCATGTCCTAAAAGACACGCACACAGGTTCCACACATGTTTGGAGTTTAACTGGTGCAATATAATTAGTGGGTTTCATCACAATGAGACATTTTGACACCAAACATTAAAGATTTGGGACAGTGGTCGTTTGTCCTCATCAAACTAACTCATAAACATGATTCATTTTGATAAGACCGCGCGCGCCACGTTCGGTCACATAACCTGATCAAGCTTAATCTGAAATGAGATTACACGAGATTATAAATAAACTACCTTCAGAAAAAGAGGATCATGAGGATCCTGAACAGTTGACAACAATGTGTGTTTGTCATGTGAATGCTCCATCAGGGATCGTGTCTTGAAAGTGCACGCTTTGTTTCTCAGGGGAGGATGGGGTCACAAAACATACCTAGGACACCAAATTCCAAGTCCAGATTAACACCACACACCTGACAGAAAGAAAAAAAAACACAGTTGTTTATAAACACAACTGGAGCGACATGTTCACAGAGATATTAGTCAGAATGTAGTTTAGACTTATCTCATTTTGCCTAGTCAAAGTAAAATTAGAGATAGGAGACATTTTAAAGCTTTTTTATTTCACATTTACTCATTCATTTGCAACTGAAAAGCTTTGGTCTGAATTCAGGTCATCTGGACAGTTTTTTTCTATTTTTTAATGCTGAAACGTTTCACCTTCCAGCCGGCTTCATCAGTCTAAAACAAGCAGGTTGAATGAATGAATAATGGGGACGCATGCAGGCCTCGCAAGGCTGCAGGCCTCGATAGTCTCAAAGCAAAACAAAGAAACAAAAACAAAACAAAAAAAACTCGTAGCATACGGCTTACTTGCATAGAATAACTTATTTTCTAAACTGTACTGTTCGATTTTCCTTTACATCGTCTGCCGCAGACGTAGATACAAGTTAGCTTACGTTAGCTCGTTAGCTCCAAAGTTAGCTCCATCGTTAGCTATGTACGTGAAACCACAGAATTCAAGAGAGTAAAGCTACAAAACTTCCGGCACTCGGCAAGGCAGGTCGCATATCTTTCTGCTCTTCCCTCCCTAAGTTTTTCCTACTCCCTGCTTGCTTTTCGTCTCGTCTGCGACCCTTCAGCGCTCACTCGAACCAATATGGAATTAATCAATTGGGCTGTTTCTTCAATGGATAAGATTTTTTCCACGAAGCGGACCGTGTCAGGAGAAGCTGTCTGTCCCTCCGACACACACGCGGCTGGATACGTGCTGGACTCGTGGGGTCAGTGGCAGCCCATGTGTCTGTCCGTTCTGAGTGTCGAAGACGTGGAGGATTTGTGGATTATTGGATTATTGGTAGCAACTGCTCTGTTTTTTGGCGTAACCGGAGTTGTTTGTTATCGGAAGCTGAGGGAGGCTTCGGCGGCTATCAGAGCGCTGTCGGGACTGCCTGATCAGCAAAATTCTCTGAACCGGGTCGTGGGCTCCTCATCCCAGCTGCTGTATGAGCTCAATCGCACGATTGGTGCAGTGGTGGACCACCGTGCACCTGCTGTCCGTTTTGGGACTTGTTTGCAGCCACCCAGGATCGATCAAGGGACAGGTGGAAGCTCATGAAAGCGGGGCAGAGCAGAACCACATATTTGGATTTCTTTCGGCCATGAAACAGCACCCACAGACTTGGAGGCGGCAGTGGAAAAGAACACTGTGGTCTATTTGGATAACAAACGAAACATTATCTGGCTTCTGCACATGTCCTTGACAAGCGGGCTGTGGGAATCCATTCTCCTAGAGTGAGGAGTTGAAGAGCCCCCCCCCTCCCCCTCCCCAGAGATTTCTGTGAGGCTTCGGATAACACCCAGCTGCACACCTGCTGAACTTTGTGTTTGTCTGAAATTAATCATGGACACAATCTCCTTGCCTGCCGTATTTCCTTTGTTATTGTACCTAAATGTGCTCTGATATGGTTTTTACTGAATCACGCGGTGTCTTGAAGACAAAATGTGATTCATCTTTTTTTAATATCAATGCTGTGAATCCCAGTGTTTCTGCCTGTTTTTCCTGCTTTTGACCTTCATCTGGAGACAGATTGGGCCTGGCCGCGCTAAGAGCATATCAATGTGTTGAATAAACATGTCGTGTGTTGATAAAACATATCGTGTGTTGATAAAACATGTAATATGCTTTGTTTTGCTGCAGCTTTTGCACTCATTTCTCTTCTGGATGCCTGCAATACATACTTACGTTGTAATCGGTGGAAATTGATGCAATGTTAATAAAACTCCTTGATTCCTTGATTCCTTGATTCCTTGAAAACAGAACCAATTACCTTCAACTTCTGAATGGATTGCAGCAAGTTTAGGGCAGGAGTGCCGTGACAAATGAACTGAACACAGTTGAGCTTGATAGATCACAGCAGCACAGACAGAAAATAAACAACAACGGTTGAGATTCAAGCCAGCGCGCGGTTCAACAAGAGAGGCGTTGACTGGTTGGAACAGATCACGTGCTGCCTCCACCAATCCAATCATAACGCTCGAGTTCCGAAGTTCTTCTTCTTGTTTTTTAATGGAAGAAAGCAAAAAACACAAGTACTGCCACCTACTGAAATGAATGTGTGACCGCGACGTCGTGGAATAAATGAGGTTTCTTGTAAATGAGTCGAGTCTAACCTGCCTAAATAAAGGTTGAATGAATGAATAACAACAACAACAACAACAACAACAACAACAACAACAACAACAACAACAACAACAACAACAACAACAACAACAACAACAACAACAACAACAACAACAACAACAACAACAACAACAACAA
>JBBPBX010005961.1:0-25924 GCA_038048925.1 Garcialebias charrua
ACAGAGAACGGGGCTAGACCGGAAGCTGGGAAGCCGGCTTCCTGTCAATGCGCAAGTGATTTACGACACTTGTGCACAGAGCCCATATCCTCTCCTCTCCATCCACAGCTCAACTTCATTTTTTCCTGGAAAGAAAATAAAGAGACTTATTTTTGTAAATGTTTTCTGTCTGTCCAGTTCTTTCGCAATGAATAAATCCTTCTGCTGCTTGGTTAATTTAAGTATAGCTTTGAAACAACAGCATAACTTATAACTGAAACTGAGGGGTGGAACAGAGCCACATTTATTCATTATTCACTCAGATTTATTCATCATGAATTAGGACAATAACACCATTACAAACTGTTGCTTAAACAAAAAGAGAACAGTTAACAACAGACTCTCTGAGGAGGAGTAAACATGTTCATGAGCTAACAAGAGTCATCATACGTTCAGGTTTATAACTAGCAGCAACTTTTATAATCATGTACACCACACTGTTCATAAACACAGCTAACAAGCTAGCGTAGCATGTGACAGACAGCACCAGATTTACACACGTTACGCTCACAGTACGTTCATGTCTGTGCATTTTATTAACTCATTGATCGCTTACCTGTGTGTGCAGTATGGCAAGAAGGCAAATTAATAATTACTGCTGTTACAATTTTCAACGTAGCTTGAGGTGTGTGTTGTCAGCTGAGCTCTCAGGTCCTCGTCTCCTCACAGGACCCACGAGTGTAAACAAGCCTACATGCAGAGTCTCTCTCTGCATGACCAAAATGATGCGGGCGTGTTACAACTCTTTTTTAATGAGCTGACAGCTACGTGTAAATAATATTTCAATAAGGCACGCATTAATGATTGCCATTAAAATTGTCCACATAGCGCCGTCCAGTCCAATAAAATTCATACATAGTCTGATAACGGTTGGCTTTTATTTTCACAAAGAAACAGATACTTCTAATTAAAAGTTGTGAGGCATATCAGTCAGAAATGGCAAATAGGCATTAGATAAAGGGCTTTCAATTATTTAAACCTTACCTGAGCAGCTCTGTTCCCCGAGGGAGAAAAAAAAACAGAAACATGTATCGGCAGGTCGTGGGTACAGTCTCATGTTATACGTACTCCAGAGCACTCAAATATGCGCCCAGCGACTTTCCATTATTTTGCAATGATGTGGAATGAATGCGCATCCGCGATTGATAACGAGAGTCTAAGGATTAGAGCCGTGCGCCCGGTGACCGGAAGTAAGTAAAGTAAGTAAGTAAACTTTATTTATATAGCACCTTTCACAGATATAAAATCACAAAGTGCTTTACAAAAGAAATGCACATAATAAAATCATACTAAAATCATACTAGAATCATACACTCTTAAAACATGCTATACAAAAAGGTTACACATGATAAACTCTAAAATCGATAAGTACAATTAACCATAAGCCTGTTTAAAAAGATAAGTCTTAAGACTTCTCTTAAATGCATCAGTCGACTCGGAGCCGCGCATTGTTAGAGGGAGAGCGTTCCAGAGCCTCGGTGCCACCACCTGAAATGCTCTATCACCACGGGTTTTAAAATGGGTTCTAGGGACCGACAGCAGTAGCTGATTAGAAGACCTCAGAGTTCTAGACTGACAGAGTGGCTTCAAAAGATTGAAAACATATTTGGGAGTCTCACCATGGAGTGCTTTAAAAGTTAAAACCAAAATTTTAAAATGAACCCTAAAATATATCGGAAGCCAGTGGAGAGAGTACAGAACAGGAGTTATATGATCTGTTCTGCGGGTTCCTGTCAAAAGTCTGGCTGCAGCGTTCTGCACAGACTGAAGAGAAGCCATGGTGGATTTACTTATCCCTACTAAAAGGCCGTTACAATAATCCAACCGAGAAGAAATAAAAGCATGGACAACCATTTCTAATTCTATCCTAGATAAAATAGCTCGCAACTTTGAAATGTTCCTTAAATGATAAAAACAGTTGCGAACTAACAGTTTACAATGACTGTCCATTGACAGAGAGCTATCAAAGAGAACACCCAGATATCTAAGGTTGACGTTACTGTAGCGATCGAAAATAAAACTCAATGGGCGAATGTACAGTAAAAATAAGAGTGGGCCCAAAACTGAACCCTGGGGCACCCCATAGGACAGCTCAGAAACATTTGAGTGAACATTGTTCATAAAAACATTAAAAGACCTATCAGACAAATAAGACTTAAACCAGTTTAAAACAGTGCCAGAAATACCAAACAGAGCTCTCAATCTGTTGATAAGAACAGTGTGATCCACAGTATCAAAAGCTGAAGACAGATCCAGGGCAACAAACACAGTGTAATGTCCAGAATCAGCTGCCATCAACACATCACTGGACACTTTTAATAATGCTGTTTCTGTGGAATGCAGTCTACGAAAACCTGATTGGAAATTGTCCATAAGAAGTACGTCACAAATCAGAAAATGTTTTTTGAGCAAAGAATATAACTCATCATTACTTATAAAATATTTATCCTACACAACTAAAAACATATATACATAATCCGTGTATGGTTCGTTCTTTGGTTATTCCGTTTCAAAATAAAAACCAAATAACCAAACAAGCTTTGGCTATTCTGTTTTTTCGTTTTAAAACAAAATTACAAAAACGGTTTTTAAACGTTTTTTTCGTTATTTTGTTTTTAAAACTAAATTAGAAAAACGGAAATTGCAAAAAATAAAAAAAGGGTACTTTTTGTTTTGTTTGTTTGTTTAACTGCAACGGTTAAACCAAAGACGAGCTTTTATTTTGATGTTACTGAATGGGACCTTAAACCAGAACCGGAAATGGAATATCTGAATGTAAAATAGATACGTTGTTGTCTTATTTAGAGGGAATCAACGTATTTAATTCAGAGCTGATGATCTAACCGTCAACAAGATTTATTTAATATTCCAAGTAAGTAATTAAATCATTACATTTGATAAACTTCCGTGTATGTTTAACAATAATTGACCGTAGGCTAACGCTAACGCCTCTCGCTGAGGTCTGTTTACTCATAGATTAATAGCCCAGATTAGTTTTTTAATCTTATGTTTATGTTTTGAATCATTGGCATCAAGATGTAGCAGTATAGAAAGTGTTTTGGAATTTGGAATAACACGTGGAATACGACATCAGAAATTTTACATTTTAAGTAATTAAAAAATAAGTGTGTTATGGGCAAACCACACGGTTTTATAACAAATCAATTTATTATTTACCATTTAGATACTTTTTTTTCTTTCTTTCAGGTGCGTGCAGACTCTGTTTTATTGACAGCTGATGGCAACAGAGGTGTTTTGCCTCACTGGTGGAGAGGCTTTTGACACTTTTGAACTAGAGGCAGTAGCCAACCCAAGAGGTAACTACATTTTAATTAAAACAGAAACTGGAGATCACATTATTCTTCATTGCTGAAAACTGAGTTTGACTTGAATGTTTGTGTTTTATTTTAAAAAAGTACTGCTTTCTGGAAGCAGCACACAAGAAAAACATGCGGTTGTGCTTCAAAATTATCACATGAATCCTGTACAGTATAGACATACATTATCCTACCACTGGGTAATGTAGCAATTAGTCCTCACCAGAGGTTTAACAATAGACTAAATTAGCTGTTTTCTCGTGTTGATTGTTCAAGCACCCCTAAATATAAGACAAACGTTGTTCTATCGTCAGATGCCTTCTTGTAGTGAATTTCATTTCACTTTTTTTCTAGGCCGAGGAATACCCAATCAGCTGCCAAAATTGCAGAAAGCCTGTTACCCTGTGCAACTGATGCACCTCACCTTTGGGATCTTCACTGCGAACAGAGTCAAACTTTGGTGTGGATCCATTTCATAATGAAGAAGACAGAAGCCTGGTAGAGGTAGAGTTTGGGGCTGCTTACCCAGTCAATGACTACAACATTTTCACTGAAGCACTCTTCTGCCTGCTCCATGTGACAGAGACATGTATGAAATGTTTAAGAAGGTGTGAAAATTTAATAAATTATTCACGTTTAAATGGCCAGCTACAGAAGCTGGCCATTGGGACATGGAATGTCACCTCTCTGGTGGGGAAGGAGCCTGAGCTAGTGTGTGAGGTTGAGAGGTTCCGACTAGAAATAGTCGGACTCACCTCAACGCATGGCTCTGGCTCTGGAACCAGTTTCCTTGAGAGGGGTTGGACACTCTTCCACTCTGGAGTTGCCCCTGGTGAGAGGCGCCGAGCAGGAGTGGGCATACTGGTTGCCCCCCATCTTGGTGCCTGTACGTTGGGGTTCACCCCGGTGAACGAGAGGGTAGCCTCCCTTCGCCTACGTGTGGGGGGACGGGCTCTGACTGTTGTTTGTGCCTATGCACCAAACGGCAGCTCAGACTACCCACCCTTTTTGGAGTCCTTGGAGGGGGTATTGGAGAGTGCGCCTCCTGGGGACTCCCTTGTTCTACTGGGGGACTTCAACGCTCACGTGGGCAATGACAGTGAGACCTGGAGGGGTGTGGTTGGGAGGAACGGCCCCCCTGATCTGAACCAGAGTGGTGTTCTGTTATTGGACTTCTGTGCTCGTCATGGATTGTCCATAACGAACACCATGTTTAAGCATAAGGGTGTCCATATGTGCTCTTGGCACCAGGACACCCTAGGTCGCAGTTCGATGATCGACTTTGTTGTCGTCTCATCTGATCTGCGGCCGCATGTCTTGGACACTCGGGTGAGGAGAGGGGCGGAGCTGTCTACTGACCACTACCTGGTGGTGAGTTGGCTCCGATGGTGGGGGAGGATGCCGGTCAGACCTGGCAGACCCAAACGTATCGTGAGGGTCTGCTGGGAACGTCTGGCAGAGTCTCCCGTAAGACGGAGCTTTAACTCCCACCTCCGGGAGAGCTTTGAACACGTTCCGAGGGAGGCGGGGGACATGGAGTCCGAGTGGGCCGTGTTCCGCGCCTCTATTGTCGAGGCAGCTTATCGGAGCTGTGGCCGCAAGGTTGTTGGTGCCTGTCGAGGTGGCAACCCTCGAACCCGGTGGTGGACACCGGCAGTGAGGGATGCTGTCAGGCTGAAGAAGGAGTCCTATTGGGCCTTTTTGGCTTGTGGGACCCCGGAAGCAGCTGATAGGTACCGGCAGTCCAAGCGGCATGCGGCTCGGGTGGTTGCTGAGGCAAAAACTCGGGCGTGGGAGGAGTTCGGAGAGGCCATGGAGAATGACTTCCGTACGGCTTCGAGGCGATTCTGGTCCACCATCCGGCGTCTCAGGGGGGGAAAGAGGTACGAGACCAACACCATTTATGGTGGAGGTGGCGTGCTGCTGACCTCAACTCGGGATGTTGTGAGTCGGTGGGCGGAATACTTCGAAGACCTCCTCAATCCTACTGGCACGTCTTCCACTGAGGAAGCAGAGCCTGGGGACTTTGGGTCGGGTTCTCCGATCTCTGGTGCTGAGGTCGCCGAGGTGGTTAAAAAGCTCCGCGGTGGCAAGGCTCCGGGGGTGGATGAGATTCGCCCGGAGTTCCTTAGGGCTCTGGATGTTGTAGGGTTGTGTTGGCTTACGCGACTCTGCAATATCGCGTGGACATCGGGGGCAGTTCCCTTGGATTGGCAGACTGGGGTGGTGGTTCCCCTATTTAAAAAGGGGGACCGTAGGGTGTGTTCCAACTATAGGGGGATCACACTCTTAAGCCTCCCTGGTAAGGTCTATTCAGGGGTTCTGGAGAGGAGGGTCCGTCGGATAGTCGAACCTCGGATTCAGGAGGAGCAGTGTGGTTTTCGTCCTGGTCGTGGAACACTGGACCAGCTCTACACCCTCAGCAGGGTCCTGGAGGGTGCGTGGGAGTTTGCCCAACCAGTTTACATGTGTTTTGTGGACTTGGAGAAGGCATTCGACCGCGTCCCTCGGGGGGTTCTGTGGGGGGTACTCCGGGAGTATGGGGTACCAGGCCCTTTGATAAGGGCTGTTAGGTCCCTGTACGACCGGTGTCAGAGCTTGGTCCGCATTGCCGGCAGTAAGTCAGGCTCGTTTCCGGTGAGAGTTGGACTCCGCCAAGGTTGCCCTTTGTCACCGATTCTGTTCATAACTTTTATGGACAGAATTTCTAGGCGCAGCCAAGGTGTTGAGAGGATCCGTTTTGGTGACCTTAGAATCGCTTCTCTGTTTTTTGCAGATGATATGGTCCTACTGGCTTCATCAGTTCGTGATTTACAACTTTCACTGGAGCGGTTTGCAGCCGAGTGTGATGCGGCCGGGATGAGGATCAGTTCCTCCAAATCCGAGGCCATGGTCTTGAGCCGGAAAAGGGTAGCATGCCCTCTCCGGGTCGGGGAGGAGGTCCTGCCCCAAGTGGAGGAGTTTAAGTATCTCGGGATCTTGTTCACGAATGAGGGAAAACTGGAGCGTGAGATCGATAGGCGGATAGGTGCAGCGTCCGCAGTGAAGCGGGCGCTGTACCGGTCTGTCGTGGTGAAGAGAGAGCTGAGTCAAAAGGCAAAGCTCTCAATTTACCGATCGATCTACGTTCCCACCCTCATCTATGGTCATGAGCTTTGGGTTATGACCGAAAGAACAAGATCTCGGATACAAGCGGCTGAAATGAGTTTTCTCCGCAGGGTGGCTGGACTCTCCCTTAGAGATAGGGTGAGAAGCTCAGTCATCCGGGAGGGACTCGGAGTAGAGCCGCTGCTTCTCCACATCGAGAGGAGCCAGTTGAGGTGGCTCGGGCATCTGGTTAGGATGCCTCCTGGACGCCTCCCTGGTGAGGTGTTCCGGGCACGTCCCACCGGGAGGAGACCCAGAGGAAGACCCAGGACGCGCTGGAGGGACTATGTTTCTCGGCTGGCCTGGGAACGCCTTGGGATTCCCCCGGAGGAACTGCTCCAAGTGGCTGGGGAGAGGGAAGTCTGGGCCTCCCTACTTAGGCTGCTACCCCCGCGACCCGACCCCGGATAAGCGGAAGAAGATGGATGGATGGATGGATGGATTCACGTTTAAAATAAATGGTGATTGTGAATTAATCCAAAATGATCATTTACAGTACAGTATATAAAAAAAAAATTAAGAGAGAAATTCAGTTTCGGTGCAAAACAATCTTTTATTGTAAAATGTCTGTATAAAAAAACCTTTTGAACATTATTTATAAATGTAAGACAATTTTTTCTCAATGTCATAAAATAATATTGTGATGAAAAATAAAGTAAAAATAAAGAAAACATGTTTAAGTGTAGGAAGTTGGTTAGAACACAACTGAGTGTATGTGGTATTCAAAATCCTCCTCGTGACACTTTGGACAGCGAGTACGGCTGCTCTGCCACGGTTGCAGGTGAGACTGGCAACCAAGAAGACTTCTACAGCAGTCTGCAAACATTGGCTCCTTCATAGGCTCTGTATTTAACATAAACATGGGTAACATGTTCGTATTATTGCAACATTGCACAATATTTCTTAACAAGTTTTACATTTACTGTAATTTGCTTGGTATACACAATACTTATCAATATCAACTATATAATATTCTGCATAGCAACCTAAAATCAATAAAATTCATTCATTCATTCAACCTTTATTTATACAGGCTAGCCTCGTTGAGTCACGGGGACTCTTTTACTCATTTACTCATTTACCTTTACATGAGAGTTAAAGCTCAGAGAGGGGGGAGAGAGATTGCCGAAAGGTCGTCGGGACTGGGACTCGAACCCGAGACACCCGCAGCGAGGGCTAGCCTCAGAACATGTGCCGCGCGCTCAACCCCCACACCACAGCGGTGGCACAATAATTTAAACAACTTTAAAATTTACAGCTTTGAAATTCATAGTTAATTAAAACTTTTGGGTGTTGTTATTTATAAGAAGCTGACATAGAAATCTCATGTAAATTACTTAAGAATAAAAACATCAATTGCATTACTACTTCTTTCGGCTGTTCCCTCTTCAGGGGTCGCCACAGCGAGTCATCCTCCTCCACCTCACTCTGTCCTCTGCATCCTCTGTCCTCACTCCAACTACCTTCATGACTCCTCTCTAACTGCATCCACATATCTCCTCTTTGGCCTTCCTCTGTGTCTTTTTCCTGACAGCTGCATTTCTAACATCCTTCTACCAATATACCCACTGTCCCTCCTCTGGACATGTCCAAACCATCTCAGTCTGGCCTCCCTAACTTTATCTCCCAGTTGTTCAACATGTGCTGTACCTCTGATGATCTCATTCCTGATCTTATCCATCCTTGTCACTCCTAAGGAGAACCTCAGCATCTTCATTTCTGCTACTTCCAGTTCTTCCTGTCTCCTGTCTTTTTGTCCATGTCTCTGTCTCCAGACCATACAACATAGCTGGTCTCACCACTGTCTTGTAAACTTTTCCTTTGACCTTTGCTGACACCTTTTTGTCACAAATCACTCCTGAAACTTTTCTCCATCTGCTCCATCCTGCCTGGACTCTCTTGCATTACTGTATACTGTAAAGTAAAATAGTTTTTGAATGACAAAGTTTTGTATATATTGTATATACTGTCTTTGATTTTATACGTCTACCTTATAATGTTTTGCTAGTTTTTTGATACTTTGTTTAAAAAGAAAAATATTTTTTTTTGTTTTTTCTCTCTTTTTGTTTTCTATTGTTTATTGTTTGTTTGTTTATTGTTTAATGGAATTCTATCATTGCTGTTCATTGTTCTTTAGTTTTAGCAGGTCGCTTTCGTAAATGAGCCCATGAGGTTCAAAAGATTTACCTGACTAAATAAAGGTTGAATGAATAATGTAATAAGTTTCCATATTTAATCTATTGTAATGAAGTTTGGGGAAAAGCATGCAAAACAATTACAAACCATGTTTTTATTTTACAAAAAAGACCTATAAGAATTATTAGTAGGAAGTGCTATGGTCACCCAACAAATAGATTATTTCATCAATTGAAATTATTAAAATGTTATGATTTGGTTGAACATAGTATTTTACAAGTCATGTATAAAACTCATAAAAATATTACCCCCAAATATTCAATTACAATTTGTTTTAAAAAAAAGAGTCATTATAACCTGAAGGGAATGTAAATGTTTGTAAAACCTTCATTTAGAACTAGTGTGAAGGAGCTGTGTTGTAAATCAGGAAACAGAATTGTGGAGTTGACTTGATTGATATCATCATAAACATTTATAAAACTATTTATGTTTTAAAAGATGATTAAAGTTGTTGGGAACGTATAATGCAGGTGAAGGATACCTGTTTTTTTTTTTCCTCTTAGTTCAAAAGTGTCAAAAGCATCAGGCGACACACCTCTGTTGTTATCAGCTGTCAATAAAACAGGGTCTGCACGCACCTGAAAGAAAGAAAAAAAAAAGAGTATCTAAATGGTAAATAATAAATTGATTTGTTATAAAACTGCGTGGTTTGCCCATAACACACTTGTTTTTTAATTACTTAAAATGTAAATTTTCTGATGTCGTATTCGCCCTACGTGTTATTCCAAATTCCACAACACTTGATGCCAATGATTCCAAACATAAACATAAGATTAATTAAAAAACTAATCTATGAGTAAACAGACCTCAGCAAGAAGCGTTAGCATTAGCATTAGCCTACGGTCAATTATTGTTAAACATACACGGAAGATTATCAAATGTAATGATTTAATTACTTACTTGGAATATTAAATCAATGTTGTTGACGGTTAGACCATCAGCTCTCAATTAAATGCGTTGATTCCCTCTAAATAAGACAACATATCCTTTTTACACTCAGAGGTCTTCATTTCCGGTTTAAGGTCCGAATGAATAACTTCAAAATAAAAGCTCGTCTTTGGTTTAACCGTTGCAGTTAAACAAACAAACAAAACAAAACGTACCCTTTTTTATTTTTTGCAATTTCCGTTTTTCTAATTTCGTTTTAAAAACAAAATAACGAAAAAAAACGTTTAAAAACCATTTTTGTAATTTTGTTTTAAAACGAAAAAACGGAATAACCAAAGCTTGTTTGGTTATTTGGTTTTTATTTTGAAACGGAATAACCAAAGAACGAACCATACACGGATTATACATATATTTAGAATTATTTTTATTTCATAATTTCTTCTTTTTTTTTTAAGTCTAGAAGTACCAGTGGATGGAATTTCCAGTGGGTGGGTGGTGCCTGGGCGCTCCCTATTGGCCGGCCGCCCCTGTTTTGAACCAAGTTTTCATAGAAAGCTTGGCTGATTGCTGATTTATCTGTCCATGTGGACAGTACAGCATCTTCGGTGTGGGATTCTTGGATCTCTACACCTTTTACTACCTGTGGTAGGTAGTGTTTAGTGAGTGCTGATTGTTTCAGCTCACAGAAGAGGCTGTCTTGTTGGACCAGAGTTGGGTCCAAATGTTGGGTCTCTTCTACCTCATCTGTTTTTGAAGGTTCACTTACCAGGCTTGTGTTCTCGGTTGTGGAGTGAGTCCCTTGTGCCTTCTGCAGTACCTGCTGTTAGGTAGTTAGTGTCACTTTGTAGAGGCATGTCTATTGGTAGTGGTTTGCTCACTTTGGCCTATATTGTCTGTTCACCATAGTCTATAATCGCGTCAAAGCAGTTTATAAAATCTTGGCCAACCAAAGATGGTAATGAGTGAACTGTAGACAGATGTGGTATAGTGTCATTTCGCCAATCTCCATGTGAACCATGGCTATAGCTGTTAGAGTTGTTCTCATCTCTGAGAGACCCTGCATTTCTATAGCACATTCTGTAAGGGATATTTCTCTGTCAGCACTGTTAACGGTGGTCCTTAGCTCCTAGAATAGTCTGGCTGACATAGTAGTTATGTCGGCTCTGCCGTCCAGGAGGGCTTCATGTGTGAGGACCCCTTCTAATGTGATTTACAGGTAAGCTTTCTTAGCTACCCCTTTTCTGATAAAGTTACACAGGAACCTTCTGGGTTTTGGCCAACTTTTCTTTTTACGTTCACCTCTGTCTGTGTCATTTTGATTTATCTGAACCATCAGCGCAGTCGCAGTCGTGTCTGTGTGTTCAGTTTGCATTGGGTCACTAACGTTGGTGTTTATGAGTTTTCCACCCTTTTGTCTGATGAGGGGCTCTCGGAGTCTGTAACAACGATGTCATAGTGATTGTCATTGTCTGTGGCAATGTTGTTATTTATGTGCTAGGAGTTATTGGCAATGATAGTGCTAATCATTGCTCCAGGTTGGTTATCCTTGTTTGTATTTTTGAAAATGTCTACCATACGACATAGTATCTCTGTCTCTTCTAAGTCTAGAGGTTTAGGGCCTTTTTTCTGGAACTTTTGTGATTTTTTTGCTTGTCTCGGACTGTTCTGTTCAAAGTACGGGAGGAGCAGGTCCATGGTTCGAGGGTCCCTTCTGGGACCATACTTGGTTCAGGGGTTCCTATTGGGACCACCCTTTGCTATTTGGATTACCTTATTATCCATACTTTTTATTCTTTGGACGTGCGCCCCCTTTTTGATCTTGGTGTTCACCCTCTGGGTTCAGTTTGAACCACTTGAGGTTTTTGTTCCAACGGACACCTTCATTTTGTGGTTTGTTAGGTTGAAAATGTGTTTTCTTCTCGCCTTTTTTAGGATAGGGAGCTGATGCTTAGGTCCCTACCAGCACTAGCGAGTGGGATTTGACCTTTTGACCTGGGTACACCTCTAAGGGTGTTTTGTTTTGCATGTGAGCATCAAAAAAACTGAATGTGTTTGTTATTGGAATTGTGATGGTGTTTCAGATGTAAGACAACACTCCGGTACACAGTTACATAACAGGGAGACAGAAAAGTGGATGAAGAATTTACCTGACAGACAGCTTACCCAACCGGAGACAGAGATTCTTGTCAGGGGACTGAACTTTTCAGTTGTACCAAGTAGAATCCCTCTGGTGGAGATGATCACATCAACTGAATCAGCCATCCGTAACAAGACAATTAAAGAATTTGAAGCAGAACAACTCAGAATCAAAGTTTCAACCTGCTTCAGTAATGCCAAACCATTACCTTCCAACATCAGTAGACAAGAAAGGGATGCACTCACCACTTTTAGCAAGGACAAAAACATCATCATTCTCCCAGCAGACAAAGGAAGGTGCACAGTGATTTTGAACCGGAAAGACTATCATGAGAAAGTTATGTCACTCCTTAGTGACTTAACCACTTATGAGCCACTCAAAAGAGATGCAGGAAAAGGTTACAAGAAGAAGTTTGTTTGTTTGTGTTTGTTTGTTTGTTTGTTTGTTTATTCATTCATTTCATTTCCATTAAAAACAATACAAATTTCAGGAGAAAAAAATATAAAATACCTATAAAATGAAAGGCGGCAGAAGAAGAATTAAATCTTATCAATTCTGCCCCTTCTTAACAAAATCAATTCAAACAATCAATTCAAGCAATAATCACAAATAATACAACAAAACCCAAAACATATCACAATTTTTCTTTATAGTTTTCGCTAATACTAACTAACTTAAATGTATCTCGTCAGCATTATATTCTTTATCCTTTTCTTAAATACAAATAATGATTCCTCATTTTTAATATCATTATTCAAACCATTCCATAGATCAATTCCCCTCATTAAAGTAGACCTAAGTTGAAAGATTGCCTGAAAAATTTGGAGCAGGACAAGGCTATTGACTATATTCTGTACCACAGACTGTACCCAGGGGAGGCCATACCTAGTCTGTATGGTTTACCTAAAATTCACAAACAAGGTGTACCTTTAAGACCAATTGTTAGCATGATTAACTCGGTCACTTACAATGTTTACAAATATCTTGCGTCTGTACTCATCTCTCTAGTTGGCAGCTCAGAACACCACATACCACAGACTTTGTGGATAAGCTGAGGGATGTCATCATGGAGACTGATGAAACAATGGTCTCTTTTGATGTCACATCACTCTTTACGTGCATTCCTGTTGATGAGGCAGTAGAGGTGGTCTGTTTAAGGTTAAAATCAGACACCACTCTGAGCAGCAGGACCACGCTTTCCACAGAACAACTGTGTCAACTCTTGAAACTGTGCCTGCAGTCAACCTACTTCACATATGGGGAGCAATATTATAGGCAGAAACATGGGTGTGCTATGGGGTCTCCAGTTTCTCCTATTGTTGCCAACCTGTACATGGAGGAGGTAGAAAAGAGAGCCTTGACATCCTTTTCAGGGACACTACAAAGTAATTCGTTCAGGTATGTTGACAACAACTGGGTAAAAATTAAATCTCAGGAAGTCCAACATTTTATTGAGTACATCAACTCTGTGGATAAATATATCAAAATACCCTGATGCATGCTCAATAATCCAGGTAGAAAAATCTAAAGAATCTAAGTCTGGTCCTCTGGACATTAAAAAAACAAAAAGCAAAAAAATGTGTAGAAAAGTTTCGTCTTTCTTCCGAAATACTTCCTCAGTCTGAGATACTATGTTCAGCTCAGTCTTATAAATAGCACCCTCTCACAGTGGATCAACCAGTTTACTGATGACATCCTGAAACCAGCTGCTCACATGATCAAGGAGGACCATCAGCCTAACGATGGATCGTTAGCACCCTGATGGTTGTTTGCTATTCACAGAGGGCTGAGTGATACTAGCAATAACAGCATTGTAAGAGGGGGACAGTTGAACCCGGAGGCCTCCACCTCTGTTTAATGATGGATGGTTTCTTTTCACAAAGATGGCCTCCTTTACTCCTCTCTCAAACCATTGTTCCTCTCTATCAAGGATGTGAACATCTTCATCCCTGAAAGAGTGACCGCTGGCCTGGAGATGAGTGTAGACCACAGAGTCCTGACCTGATGATGTTGATCTTCTGTGCTGGGCCATCCTTTTGGCCAGTGGCTGTTTAGTTTCCCCGATGTAAGACTGATCACAGCCCTCCTGACACTGAACAGCATACACAATATTACTCTGTTTGTGCCGGGGGACTGGATCTTTGGGATGAACCAGTCTTTGCCGTAATGTATTTTGGTATTTAAAAGCAACTGGGACGTTGTGTTTAGAAAATAAACATCTCAATTTCTCTGAAACTCCTGGGTCTGGGTTCCTTCTTTTCACCTGATGGCTGGCTGGAGTCCTGTTTGGGTTTCTTCTCTGGTGGGCGGCCGTGGTGTAGTGGTAAGGGCAGTCGTCTCCCGATCGGAAAGTTGGCGGTTCGACTCCCGGGACCCGCACCATGTGTCGTTGTGTCTTGGGCAAGACACTTAACCCTGAGTTGCTCCCGGTAGGACTGGAAAGCACCTTGCATGGTAGTCTGCCGCCACCGGTTTATGAATGTGTGTACCATTCAATATATGTGTAGCACTTTGAGATTTTCAGTAATGAAAAGTACGTTATAAATTGAATTAATTATTATTATTATTATTATTCTCTGCTTTCAGGAAGGCCCAGTAAGGATATCCACATTTCTCTAGAGCCTGTTTTCTTCTTCTGTCTTGCTCCTGAGTTAGTGGGGATGCTGTCTGCTCTGTGGTACAGAGTCCTGATGACTCCTAACTTGTGCTCCAGAGGATGATGAGAGTCAAACTGTAAATATTGGTCTGTGTGGGTGGGTTTGCGGTACACCTCAGTTTGCAAATTTCCTCTATCAGAAACTGGGACCTCACAGTCTAAGAAAGCCAACCTGCCATTTTTTACATCTTCTCGTGTGAACTTGCTATATTTATCCACAGAGTTGATGTGATCAGTGAAATGTTGGACTTCCTGAGATTTAATTTTAACCCATGATTTCATCATGTCCTGGACGACTGAGAATCTTCACCAGCAATTTTAACCCAGGTGTCGTCAACATACCTGAACCAATGACTTGGTGGTCTCCCTGAAAAGGACGTCAAGGCTCTCTTTTCTACCTCCTCCATGTACAGGTTGGCAACAAGAGGAGAAACTGGAGACCCCATAGCACACCCATGTTTATGTCTATAATATTGCTCCCCATATGTGAAGTAGGTTGACTTCAGGTACAGTTTCAAGAGTTGACACAGTTGTTCTGTGGAAAGCGTGGTCCTGCTGTTCAGAGTGGTGTCTGATTTTAACCTTAAACAAACCACCTCTACTACCTCATCAATAGGAATGCACGTAAAGAGTGATGTGAAATCAAAAGAGACCATTGTTTCATCAGTCTCCATAGGACATCCCTCACCCTATCCACAAAGTTCATGGTGTTCTGTATGTGGTATTCTGAGCTGCCAACTAGAGGGATGAGTACAGACACCAGCTATTTGGAAACATTGTAAGTGACCAAGTTGATCATGCTAACAATTGGTCTTAAAGGTACACCTTGTTTGTGGATTTTAGGTAAACCATACAAACTAGGTGTAGCCTCCTCTGGGTACAGTCTGTGGTACCGAATAGGTCAATAGCCTTGTTCTGCTCCAAAATTTTTCGGCAATCTATCAACTTCTTCTTGTAACCACTTCCTGGATCTCTTTTCAGTGGTTCATAAGTGACTAGACCAGACCAGTGGTCATTCCGTATGTTGCAGGAGTTTCAGAGAAACTGAGACGTTTATTTTCTAAACACAACGTCCCAGTGGCTTTTAAACCCCAAAATACATCACGGCAAAGACGGGTTCATCCCAAATATCCAGTCCCCTGGCACAAACAGAATAATATTGTGTATGCTGTTCAGTGTCAGGAGGGTTGTGATCAATATTATATCGGGAAAAATAATGTGAATGTGTCGATGGTGAACCGGTAACTTAGTTTTAGCCAGCCGATGGTTTCTGACTGCTAATGTGAGCTATCATTGGTGGCTCTGCACACCCTTTGGGCACCTGGCTAGTTAATGTTTTTTTAAAAGCACAGAGTCAAGCTTCCAAATCAGACAGCATCTCCTCCGGAGTCAACATATCAGAACATTTGGTACATGTACCATTATCTTCAAACCATGTAGTGTTCTAGCTAAACATCTAGCACACGTTGCATGTACTGAAACCCAAAGCCATGTTAAGCTAAATTCAAAAAACGTTTAATACAAAAACAACTGGACTTTATTTGTAATAGAAGACGTTTCGCTCCTCATCTGAGGAGCTTTCTCAATTCAAAGTGCAGAGTGTGGGGTTCAGGTTTTAAAGGCTGAGATAAGACATACACATTCCTATGTAGATTGACAAATCACACCTCACACAATAACAGTATGGGTTTCTTAGGGTCTTTGTCAGTCTACGACACAGATTAAGCTCCTCTGTTCCCATTAGATGTGAAATCTGGATGGGAATCAGTCCTAAAGCTGCATTGTATGTTTTGAAAGTTGGAATCTGAGACCGCCCCCTCTGTTAAGAGACGTTTTTTCTCTCTTAACATAAACAGCTTCCTTCATCCTGTCAAGCTAGGTGGATGAAAACAGGTGTTGAGGTCAGACTGCACATATCTGGTGGAGGTGGACATTTAAATAAAGCAGTCTTAATGAATGTATGGTAAATATAATAAGTTTTATCAGAGTCAGAGAGTCTTTATTGTCATTTGCACCGCATGTGGTACATGTGATGAAAACGAGATTATGTACACGGGGTCCCAGTTACATCCAACAACAAATGCAAGAGAAAAACAGTAATAACATCTAGAACTAACTAAGAAAAACATCAACTAGTAATACACTAAGCTTAATATAGTGGGAATAAACAGCAGGGTGTTATGGGTGTGTTGATTAAAATAAAGATTTTATGTATGTAGGTCAAGGTGCTAAAACAGTCAAATGTTATTATATTTTTGTAATCAAAAGTTCTTTTCTAATCTATTTTGTGATCAAATAAGTATTAATTAAATGATTGTAAAAGTTAGATCTGGATTTCACTTTTAATTGTTAAGTCAAATGATTTTAGAAGAAAGGTTTTTATACATTTCTATTAATGTTTTTTACATTTCTATTAATGTTTTTTTCACGTTTAGGATTAGTAAAGCAAAGTTCAAAGTTGAGAAACAGTGTCACTTGAAGCAAGTGACAGGAAACACAGCATGTGGTTAGACGACATCCAGATACGAGTATGTTATGCAAAAGCACATCATGAACATACAACAGAAGTGGAAGAATGGTTTAAAAAGCTGAGCGATTGTATAAAACCACAAGTTGAAAAAAAGAAACTTTTGAACTGTTGAAACATCTTCAAAATGGTTGACAAGTTTTCAAAATGAATGTTAGATCAGAAACAAGCCAATCAGAGATAAGAGGTGAGTTTAAAAAGATAAAGATAGCAGACGAAAGTCGGTCAGTCATTTCAGGCAGAGATGCAACACGGTTGTCAAGCCCTGAAGACTTGGATCAGATCTGAAGATTGAAGGGAGAAGATTTTGACTGCACAAGAGCTGAAGTAACGAAAAACTGTTGAGTAGCACATGATCACCCTTAAAGACAACTGGCCTTAGATCTATCTAAACAAGTCTCTGACTAGAATAAATGGCATTTGATGACCGTTTTCAACAAAGGCTGTAGGAATTATTCTCCTTTTTCCTGGAAAACCAATCCAGTCATAGGATATGTGGTAGGAACCAGCCTTTTTGAACCATTTTGCCAGATTTAAAAATTATAGGTTGCATTTTGTGTTTTTTCTTAGGTACAGCACAGTTAGGGCGTAAGCCATTTACAAGAGATTATTATAACTGATTGGTGAATCCACACCTAAAGCAATTAAGATTTTCACCCATTTTTTTATTTTTGTTTCTTTCATTATACTACAATTTTTCAAAAACACATTTGCTTGCACTGCTGCAGGATTTTTGAAAGCTACGGATGTAACCTTATGGAAATTTATGTTTAAAAACACAAAGCATGAAATTCTTAGGGTGTTGGACTAATTTGCCTGATGGCATCTGGATGATATACACTCTTTGCTGAACTTGCTCAGAAAGTGTACTTGGTTCTGAGATTTTTTGAGGTTTTGAATGGTTATTTAGATTTTTGAACATTATCCGCATTTGGCCAACTTGTTCTGACCCAGAACAAGTCGCAGAGGTTAAGAAGGTGCTCTTGTGATCGGAAGATTGCCGGTTCAAGCCCCGGTACCGACAACATCAAAGATGTGGGTGGGATAAGTGATGCGGTCACACCTGTCTCCACCCTCATCTGCCCCACTCTGGGCCCTTGAGCAAGGCCCTTAACCCACACCATCTGCTCCCCCGGGAACCCTAGATATCAGCTCTCTACTCCACACAGAGGGCTGTGGTTGCTCGGTGGTCTGTGGTTGTGTCAGGAAGGGCATCCGGCGTAAAAACAACTGCCAAATATTCATGCAACTAGATCGCTGTGGTGACCCCTAACGCAGGGAAAAAGCCTAAAGAAGAAGGAAAAAAAAAAAAGTTATGACCCAGGAAAAATACCTGGTCTTGTACCAATTGCAAAATGTCAAATAGAGGAAGAGCAGCCATAATGTAGGATACCTTATCAGAGTCAGAGTCAGAGAGTCTTTATTGTCATTTGCACCGCATGTGGTACATGAGATGAAAACGAGATTATGTACACGAGGTCCCAGTTACATCCAACAACAAATGAAAGAGAAAAACAGTAATAACATCTAGAACTAACTAAGAAAAACATCAACTAGTAATACACAGCAGCACGAACATGAGTTTGTATGAGCAGATGGTCACAGATGAACACAGCAACAAGAAAACAGATCAGCATCAGTATGATGTGATATTTTGCAGTGTTTATTTTTTATTTTATTTTTATTTATTCATGAGTCTAACAGCCTCAGGGTAGAAGCTGTTCCTCAGTCTAGTGGTTCTACACTTGATGCTCCTCAACCTCCGTCCTGAGGGGAGTGGGGCAAAGAGTGAGTGTGCTGGGTGAGTGAGGTCTTTCATGATGCAGGTGGCTCTTTTCCTGCATCTGGAGGTGTAAATGTCTGTGATGGTGGGGAGACTGACTCCAACAGACTTCTGTGCAGCCTTCACCACTCTCTGCAGAGCTTTCCTCTCTTCAACTGTGCAGCCTCCATGCCACACGTTGATGCTGGAGCACAGGATGCTCTCCACTGCACACCTGTAGAAGGAGGTGAGGACTGGGCTGCTCAGACCAGCTCGTCTCAGCCGTCTGAGGAAGTAGAGTCTCTGATGACCTTTCTTGATCAGGCTGGTGGTGTTGTTGCTCCAGCTGAGGTTATCATTCATGTGTACACCCAAGTATTTGTAGCTGGAGACCACTTCCACTGCAGACCCACCTATTTTCAGTGGGGCATGGGTGTGTTTGTTCCTTCTGAAGTCCACAATCATCTCCTTTGTCTTCTTCACATTCATGTGAAGATTATTCTCTTTGCACCAGCTCTCCAGGTGTTCCACCTCCTGTCTGTAGCTGGACTCATCATTGTTTGTAATGCATCCCACCACCGCTGTATCATCTGCAAACTTAACAATATGACAGCCTGGAAGTGTGGCTGTACAATCATATGTGAGCAGAGTGAACAGAAGGGGGCTCAGCACACATCCCTGAGGAGAGCCAGTGCTGAGGGTTATGGTGGAGGAGGAGAAGTTGTGGATCTTCACGGACTGTGGTCTGTCTGTTAAGAAGTCTAGTACCCAGTTACAAATAGAGGGGCTTAGTCCAAGTGTAGATAGTTTGTCTATCAGAGTTTGGGGGATCATGGTGTTGAAGGCAGATGTGAAGTCCACAAAGAGCAGACGCACGTATGAGTCTTTCTGATCCAGGTGGGTGAGAGCAGTGTGGACCACGGAAGAAATGGCGTCCTCTGTTGATCGGTTCTCACGGTATGCATATTGATGAGGGTCCTCGTTGATGTTGACGGTTGCCTTGATGTGGGACATGACCAGTTTCTCAAAACATTTAGCGACTATCGGGGTGAGGGCCACCGGTCTATAGTCATTCAGACCAGTCACTGTGGAGCTCTTTGGGACTTATGGTAAACTTTTTGGTGACGGCTACTTGACTCTAAGAGCTATGAGGTGAAATAGGGGTGTGTCCTACAGATGAAGGTTGCTAGTGCCTGGTCGAACCTTTCTGGAACCCAGCCTAAGAGGGCCTGACCGTAGTATTGTTTAGGTAATACTCAGAAGTCTGGGGGGGTCTAATTACCAGTTAGATGAGGGCTGGAGGGATGAAAAACCCTGAAACAAAAAGAAACCCCCTCTCAAACCATCTATGTTCATAGTCCAAAATGTGCACATTCTGGTGCTCAAATAATAATAATAATAATAATAATAATGAATTCAATTTGTAATGCACTTTTCATTAATAAAAATCTCAAAGTGCTAATGATTGCAAATGAGTGTCCCTTGTCCGTGAGGTAGAGATGAACAGCTGAATTTTGTCCAGAGGAGGTGGCTCTCCTGTGTTGAGCAATGCATCGGTGAAGAGGCTGTTTAGTTTCTCCAATGTAGAGGCCTGGACAGTCCTTGCTGCACTGGACCGCAATACACTACACCACTCTGTTTGTGTGTGGGTGTTTTATCCTTAGGGTGGACCAACCTCTGTCTGAGAGTCATGCTGGGTTTGAAATGTACTGGGATGTTGTGTTTGTTGAAAATCCTTCTGACATTCTCCTGATACCCTAGCAACATAAGGGATGACAAAGTGTTTTCATCTGATCTCCTTTTTCACACCTGATGGGAACAGAGGAGTCTCTTTTGTGAAGTAGACTAACAAAGACCCTAAGAAACCCCTACTGTCAAACCAACTCATTCTCACTCCCTACTCATCATATGTTGATGCTTGGGCTCAGGGTCCCTCCGTATCACATACTTGATATGTCAGGTCGTCCCTTCTCATCATTAGTTGGTGTGCAGGGTAATATCATTGAATGTTATACTGTGATCTTGTCTTCTGGTTTGGATAGTGAAGCACTTTCATATCTACTTTTTTTAGCAACAGGATGCATTTCTCTCTCAAAATTTAAACCTTAGGCCTAACCTGATAACAAACCCTAAACTTAATGTAACCCACCTTTACCCTCTGTCTGTAGGTAAGGGCCTCCTGGATTCTTATATGTGGTGGCCGTGGTGTAGTGGTAATGGCAGTCGTCTCCCGATCGGAAAGTTGGCGGTTCGACTCCCGGGACCCGCACCATGTGTCGTTGTGTCCTTGGGCAAGACACTTAACCCTGAGTTGCTCCCGGTAGGACTGGAAAGCACCTTGCATGGTAGTCTGCCGCCACCGGTTTATGAATGTGTGTAGCATTCAATATATGTGTAGCACTTTGAGATTTTCAGTAATGAAAAGTGCGTTATAAATTGAATTTATTATTATTATTATTATAATTATATGTAGAATTAGACTAAATGTTAACTACTCCTAATTGTTAACTACTCTTAATTGTACTCTTAATTGCTGAACTTTTAATACACACTGTGGTAATCTCACACACATTCTGTTTAACTATAAATAACCAAACCATAAGTAAAATATGAACTTAATTTACTGAACATGTTTTAAACATTAAACAACTATACAATATAACACAAAAACAGTATCTGTAGGCAGATTACTCACTGTAAAGCTTCAACTAAGTGAGGGGCCCACTCAACAACCACACACACACACCTGCTGGCTTATCTAACTAAAACATTAAAGTTGCAGGCCTGAGCGATGCCTGAGAGCGGTGAGACCCAAAACTTAATGGCCGCTTCACTCATTGAGCAAATAAATAAACCAAACAGTACCTGGTTTAGTAGTTCACTACAGACCCTGGTCCCAGTTCAGGCGAAGAGGAAATCCAAACCAAGACGGCGATGCAATCAGCTCTCTGCTGGTCCAGGTCCCTCCCCAATGAGCAATGTCCAGGGGCACGCTTCTGGCAGTCCACAAACACTCCAGTCCTGACCAATCTTCACCTCCAGGCCGGAATGATGAAGATGCAGTCTCCCCAGCAAGCTGAACAAGCTACACTAGGTTTACTGTGCAGCATTCACTGAACTAGTGAATGCTAAATGTTTAATGTTAAACTGCCTCAAAGTGCAAAAACACAGAACTGTAGGACAAACTTCAAGCTGAAATTGTCCCTTGTAGTCCCAAAAACCATCAAACAGGTCTCCACTGACAATCACTGTGTTAGCAACCAGGAAACTTATTTAATTAGTCCAAAATGCAGCACACCTGTCAACTCTGGTGTGCTTGGCTTTCATCAAGTTCAAACCCTGACTGCTCACACTTCCTTTTGGCTTTTCACAATAAAGCAGAAATAAAATACTAACAACAAAATGTTATGATTTCTTGCTTTTAACTTACACTTGTGTATTTTAAACAGTGTTTAAGCATATTACAACATAAATAAATGAAATACAATTGTAGCTATATTTACAACATATTTAACTTAGGAGTTTTTAAATTTACAATGACCTAAAATATTTGTCTGGGTTACATTAACCATTCACTTTTTATTTGACCCCCGAACACTAAGCAAACCAATTAATGACGAGTAGGGGCGACCCAGCGCGTCAAGTATGTGATGCAGAGGGACCCTGAGTCCAAGCATCAAAATATGATGAGTAGGGAGTGAGAAGACTTTTTTATTCAAACTGGCTTTTAGTAATTAAATATGTGGTGACATTTCTGGTTTTATTTTTGCTTTTATGTTGTGTTTTTCTTGATTTTTAATCTGTCTTTTTAAGTACTGCACTGTTTTTTGTTAAGCACTTTGGTCACCACCACCGTGGTTGTGTAAAGTGCTATATAAATGAATAAATGAAATGAAATGAAATGAACATGTTGGTCAAGGGGTGAGGTGTGATTTGTCAATCTACATAGATATGTCTGTATCTTATCTCAGCCTTTAAAACCTGAACCCCACATGCTCTGCTCTTAGAATTGAGAAAGCTCCTAGAATGAGGAGCGAAACGTCTTCTGTTACAAATAAAGTCCAGTTGTTTTTGTATTGAACGCTTTTTGAATGTCAAGCTAAGGCTAGTAAGAGCTAGCAGATCCCAATACACTGATAAAAACCAGAAGTCCTGAAAGATAAAGACCACAAAGGAATAAGTTAAATGTTAAGGTGATCAAGCAATGTGGATCCGATGCAGACAGTCTCTCAGTGGTGATACGGTCTCAGCTTTTGGGTGTGTTGAAATTTAGCAGATCGCTAGCCCCATCACAATGTAGCACCACAAAACTGGTTCCCTCTGTTCTCAAAACAAATAGAATACAACAAAAATCAACATAAGGGAAAAAGTATATATATAAATTAATAAAACCCTCTAAATTGTGGCTCATATAGACCTATTTCACTTTTAAATACTGATGTAAAATCCCTACAAAGGTCCTGGCAATGCAAGTTGAGCAGGTGGTCCCCACATTTATCCTGCCTGTTCAAACAGAGTTAGTTAAAAAACAGTCGGGCTTTCTTCAATTTTAGACGTGAATATGTCTGTACAGTCGACTGAAAGATGGGCGGAGTACGCATAATAATAATAATAATAATAATAATAATAATAAATTCAATTTATACCGCACTTTTCATTAATAAAAATCTCAAAGTGCTACAACAATAAAAACAAGTGATAAAATCAAATAAAATCAATAATGGTATTAACTAAGATTAAAAACAGAATCATGTGGAGGCAGAATAGGCCTGCTTAAAAAATAAATAAATAAATAAATAAATAAAACAAGTGATAAAATCAAGTAAAATCAATAATACTATCAACCAAGATCAAAGATAAAATCATGCGGGGGCAGAATAGGCTTGCTTAAAAAGAAAAGTCTTTAAACCGCTTTTAAAGTCAACCAGTGACTGTGGAGCTCTCAGGCAGTCAGGAAGGGAGTTCCATAGGCGGGGGGCAGCCACACAGAATGCCCTGTCTCCCATGGTCCTTAATTTGGTTCGTGGAATGTGAAGTAGATTACTGTTCTGTGATCGTAGAGACCGGGTGGATGAATATGGTGCAAGAATGTCCTTTAGATAGTCAGGTGAAGTTCCATGTAAGCATTGATGTGTAATGAGAGCAGTTTTGTATTGAATTCTGTAGGTGACAGGAAGCCAATGGAGGTTATGGAGAATGGGTGTAATATGTTCAAATTTACGAGCTCTCAATAAAATCCTTGCTGCACTGTTTTGAATATATTGAAGTTTCTGAAGGTTTTTGCCAGGGATTCCAATAAACAGGGAGTTGCAGTAGTCGAGCCTGGAGGAGACAAAGGCATGGACGAGTTTCTCAGCATCGGAAAAAGTCAGAGATGGGCGAAGTCTGGAGATGTTTCGAAGATGGAAGAAGCAAGTTTTAAACAGATGCTTAATGTGAGTTTCAAATGTAAGATGAGAGTCCATTTTTATTCCAAGATTTGTAACAGAGGTGGAGAGGGGGATGTCTTGACCAGAGAAGGAGATTGTTGTTAAAGTTGATGTTTGTATCTGGTGAGGGGTGCCAATCATTATGGCCTCAGTCTTGGAGCAGTTTAATTGAAGAAAGTTCTGATTCATCCATGCCCTTATTTCCTCCAGGCAGGCAGAGAGGGCAGTGAGTGAAGATGGAGATGGGGATGATGAGGATGATCCAGTCCTGATGTAAAGCTGTGTGTCGTCGGCATAGCAGTGAAAAGAAATGTTGAACTGATTAATAATTTGACCTAAAGGCAGCATGTAAAGGGAAAACAGCAGGGGCCCCAGAACTGACCCTTGAGGGACACCACAGGAGACACCGACTGTCTGGGAAGTGGCATTGCCAAGACTAACGCATTCCAGCCTATCGGAGAGGAAAGATTTGAACCAGTCCAGGACAGTGTCACAGAGACCGACCTCCACATGAAGACGGTGGAGGAGAATATTATGGTCCACAGTGTCGAAGGCTGCAGTGAGGTCAAGGAGGACAAGGACGGAGGGAGAGCCAGTGTCAGCAGCCATGAGGATATCATTTGTAACTCTCAGTAATGCAGTCTCAGTACTGTGAGCTGCTCTGAATCCAGACTGAAACTTCTCGTACAGAGAGTGTTGCTGTAGGTGGTCCTGCAGCTGAGCAGCAACTGCTTTTTCCAGCACTTTGGACAGAAACGGGAGGTGGGAAATTGGGCGGTAATTAGAAAAAATGTCGGGATCCAAATTAGATTTTTTCAGAAGAGGCCTAATGATGGCAGTTTTTAGAGGCAGTGGAACATGACCAGATTGTAGAGACTGATTTATTATTTGAGTGATTAATGGGCTTATTGCAGAGTGATTGGATTTTATGAGAGATGAGGGGAAGGGATCCAGGGCGCAGGATGAAGGCTTCATTTTCTTTATGATGGACTCCACCTCACTCTGAACAACCTCATCAAAGCTGCTCAGGGACCCAGGATGCAGACGGGTAGATGGTAAACGAAGATCAGGGAGGTTGTGAAGCTGAGATCTGATGGTGTCAATTTTGTTTTTAAATGATGAAAGGAACAGGTCGCATTTTTGAACACATTCCTCAGAAGTTTGTTTAATGGGATTAAGTAGATGAGTTACTGTGGAGAAGAGCTGTTTAGAGTTACCAGGGCAGGTGTTGATGATGTTGGAGTAATACTTGGAGCGTGCTTCTTTAAGAGAATAGGCGTATGCTTTCTGATGTTCTTTGTATGCCTGCTTATGTACCGAGAGACCAGATGATTTTAGACGTCTCTCGATAGCACGGCCAGTTGCCTTCATCCTGCGGAGCTCACCAGTGTACCAGGGGGCTGAACGGGAGAAAGACACCAGTCTTGTCTTCAAGGGAGCATGTAGGTCCAGAAGCTCTTGGAGAGATCGGTTGTAGTAATCAACGGAGTCATTGGCAGATGAATGATTGACAGCGGGCATAGCTGCTGTTATAAAGTTAAAGCTTCTTATCCTTTTCCGAATACATTTTTTAGATAGAAAAAGGGACAAAACCATGAGAGAGGGTAATGGCATTACAAAAGAGATCTCTTCACACGTTGTCCTAACAAGACATGATTTTAGAAATCAAAACCTCTGCCAGCAAGCACATTTATGAACACGTTACATATGCATTTACGATGTGGCAGTCCATGAAGCACTTAACAGATAGTCCATTGTCCTGATGAGATGATGGTTAGCCAGCACAGTCCTGCTATGCCTCCACAGAAGGTTTGTGTGTGTGTGTG
>JBBPBX010005961.1:34221-47129 GCA_038048925.1 Garcialebias charrua
CGAGAGGAGCCAGTTAGGTGGCTCGGGCATCTGGTTAGGATGCCTCCTGGACGCCTCCCTGGTGAGGTGTTCCGGGCATGTCCCACCGGGAGGAGACCCAGAGGAAGACCCAGGACACGCTGGAGGGACTATGTTTCTCGGCTGGCTGGGAACGCCTTGGGATTCCCCCAGAGGAGCTGCTCCAAGTGGCTGGGGAGAGGGAAGTCTGGGCCTCCCTACTTAGGCTGCTACCCCCGCGACCCGACCCCGGATAAGCGGAAGAAAATGGATGGATGGATGGATAATTACAGCACCTCAACAGAACATGACTGGTTGACATACTATACTTCAAGTTTTTTCTTCATTGCAAAATACAGGTTAACAAAATAATATAACAATTGTGTTTTCAGCTCTATGTACACCCTGTACTGTTCAAGTGTTTTCTTAGAAATAAAAGTAAACAGTTAAAATAAGTGCTTTGTAGTGTAAAATAAAATCAAACCCTCACACAACTGGTTCTTCAAGAATTTTCTTAAAAACAAAAGAACCATTTTCACAATATGAAGTACTTTTAAAACAGTACTGAAAAGCTGAATTACCTGAGCAGTTGATGCTTCATCAGATCAGATTACGACGGACGTAGACGCTCCGGGACATAATGTACACTTCACATGCACGTTCTTGCCTTTTACCTCAAGGAGAGTAAAGTAATTTCTGTATTTCCACTTTGAAAACGCCAACTTTCCCTCCAGACTCGCCATTGCTGCCAGACTTCTGTTTCAGCAGCGCGTGACGTGTGTGAGCAGAACAACAAAACCGATTGGCTGACCTCTAACTGACACTCTACCTTAGCCAATCAGCATCATCCTTATTGTTTCGCCCCTCCCTCCCCTCTGCTCCCACGTCTATGCTCCTACCCTCCTTCCCCTCTGCTCCATCCCCCTCCACCCTCCCTCACCAAGGGGAAAAAACGTAAACAAACAGCACGAGAGCCTGCGCGCAGAAGACTGAAAGTAACGTACCCCCATTTAGTGTTTGTAACGGTAACGGCGTTGTAACGATAGACATAGTAACTACTTAGATTACCCGTTAATGAAAAAAAGAACTCCGTTTGTAACGCCGTTTATTTGTAACTCCGTTATTCCCATCACTGATCATAGTTATCTTTAGGCTAAATCTAATTATTGGCCGTAGGGTGAGTGTTGTACATCAACTGATGCTGCTCTAACATGACTTGTGTAACGTGACTCAGCAGCAGAGGCAAACCATGGCTACAAGTGCAGGGTCTTCATCATGTTTAATATGTTGCATTCTGATAAACACACACTTTTATTTTGTCTAAGCTCCAACAACATGTTTTATTCATCTTCAGCTGGCTGAAAATGAATAAAAACTAGCTGAAATAAAATTACGGTACCCACAAGTAGCGTTGATAAAGGTCCACTTCAAAACGTCTTTCACATTTTATTTTGTCAGTTCCACTGCTGGAGTTGGACTTCCTGTTTCTATCAAAATCTTGATCTCTGCAATGAGCTAACATTATGCTAACATAGCTACCGTATTTTCCGGAATATAGGTTGCAGTTTTTTATCATTTTTGCATGCCCTATTCAGGTGCGACCTACTTATGGCTTTTTATAAAATAAGCTGATTTGTAATCATTTATTTACAAAAATTAAACTGAGACACACTCTTACAATAATGTCAGCTAACAAATATATATTTTTAGGTGTTTATCCTGCTAAAATTATTCATTTATTAAAGAAAAGTTCAGCTCAGACACATATTTGCTATAATTTTTATCAAACAAATAATTGTTTTTAAGTGTTAATCTTCTTAAAAGCCTTGCTGTGCGCTCCTGTGGCAGACATTTGCAGCAGAGCTAAACACATTTTGACGTAGGTGCGACTTATATTCAGGTGCGACCTATATTCCAGAAAATACGGTAGACATTGTGCAGGTCTGACTCTGCCAGGACGGCTGTGATTACAAGCAACAAACACAGAGATCCAAGAGGAACCAAAGGAGATCCCTGCAGGCCTACGAGTACGTGTTTTGGTCCCGCCCACTCTACATCAACGTTGTGATTGGTTCATTTTCCTGTCAGGTACGGGTCTGGAGAGCCTTCGAGCTGAGCCTTCTCTCCTGACCAGGAGAAAGAACCTTCAAACATGTTTCTGCCTGGAGGTGGACATTTAAAAGAACCTGACTGGACAAATATATTTCTTAAATTAAAAAGTATGTTTGCTCAACTGCAAAGCAGTTTACAGAAAATATGAGAAATTAGAAAACAATATGAAAAACTACATTGACAATCTACATTTTATGCAAAATAAATATTAGTTATTTTTTTATGTAACATTTCATGTGTGCTGAATTCTTAGGCCTTCTCTGAAGGAGTAGAAGGCCCCAAGGGTTACCCACAGCTATCAAAAGAGGACTAATAAATGCTGGGAAGTCCCCTACAACCTGTAGTGTCTTCAGGGACCTGAACTTATGGGACCACCTTCAATCTGATGCGTTCTTCTGCACACAACCAGAAACCAACCAGAAAACTCTCTGACCTTTTCCACGTGTCTTTTAGCACCGGGGAAGTCCTCATCAATGGTCAGACAGTGAAGGAAGACTTGGAGGGACTCGTCCACCTGACCCATTTCATGCAGAACCGTCGCTTTCCTGAACAGAGTCTAAAACAGAAACATGAGCTTTGAATGTGCAGGAGTCACCTGAAGGATTTCTGTAAATCTTTGTTTTGAAAAGTGATGCATTATAAATGTTAATTATTTTGTTTCTAGTGTTACTGTTGAGTGAAAGAGTTGTGGGTTTTTGTCAGCGAGTCACCTACCTCAGCAGAACAGCTGGACTTGGAACAAACTCTGATGTCCTCCAAAGCGAGTCGGTGCTGTTTCAGAGCCGTGTACGCTTCGGCTCGGGACAGTCGAACCTCTGTGAAAAGTGGATCTGAAACAGAAAAATAAACAGTCACTAGCTACATTTCATATTATCTAATTTTTTTTAAATTAAATAAAATTTTAAAATGGAGATAAACGGTTATAAATACTGTACAGTAATGCAAATGTTGGTTACCGTAATAATAAATATGAGTCAAATATGACTCAGTTTAAACGTTATTTAAAACTTGTGATTGTTGCTTTTTAATTGTTACATACTTCATTCAAATTTCCATCAATACTTTGTAGATGATTTTTTTTTCTGTATGTCTGGATTCTTAAATTTATGATCAATCGATTGTATTCTTGGATTGTATTTTTTTTCTACCATATAATATTTGGGTGAAGGCTTTATTTTATTTACTGGTAAGTCCATTGGGCTTCTGCCTCTTCCTGCACTGTTATTATTATTATTATTATTATTTATATCTTTGATCTGTATTTTAATTGTGTAAAATAAAATAAACTAAGATACCCAATACAGGGAGTCCCCGACCTACAGCAACTCGGACTTACGAACGCACTGTAAAAAAAATATATATATACAGTATATATATATTTTTATAAACGAATACATGTACAGTACTGTACAGTCACCAAGCACTTAGCCTATCCTAACACAGTTTTTATAGATGAAGGAGTGAGCTGAATTGTCTCCCTCCTCCCTAGCAGGCTACATTCACATAAAGGGAGCTAGCTCCCTTTATGTGAATGGGAGACAATTCAACTCACTCCTTCATCTTTAAAAACTGTGTTAGGATAGGCTAAAGCCCCCAGTATACTGTTCTTTGTGCTCAGCGCCGCTGGACTGGCGTGAGCTGCGCGCAGGCAGTTCATATTATACTCTGTGCAAGCGCAGCTCTCAGGAGTGCAGGCTACAGGACAAATTGAGGTCGCTGATTGGTCATTTGCTGACACGCGAGGCAGTTTATCAATGCGCGCACGTAGTAAAATTGGAGCTTGGCGCGTTCACGCCCGCGATCAAAGGCTTTTGCCGCAGCGCTCCCACGGCGCCGAGCGGCGTGAGGCAAAAGAAACAGGTATATTGGGGCCTTAAGTGCTGGTGACTGTACAGTACTGTACATTTATTCATTTATTAAAAAATATATGATATATATATATATATTTTTTGTATGTGATCCGACTTACGTCATTTTCGACATACGAATGGTCCTTAGGTCCGGAACTTGTTCGTAAGTCGAGGACTCCCTGTATACACATTGGCCATATGCTTTAGTTGTACTGGAATATATTACAGTATATATACACCAGTACCGTTTATGATTTGGTTTTAAATAAATAAATGCATAAATAAACTGCATTAATCCCCAATGGAGAAATTAATTCTCTGCATTTTTCCCATCATACAAGTGGAGCAAGGGGACTGTCAACTAGAGCCTTGCTCAAGGGCCCAGAGTGGGGCGAATGAGGGTGGAGCTAGGTGTGGGTGCTTCACCTTTCCCACCCTCCAGGGATTTGAACCGGCAACCTTCTTGTACCGGCTTGCCTCCTGTAACTTCTGCGCCACCACTCAAAAGAGCTTCAAACTTTTTGTGTACTTTAACCTCAAAGAAAAAACTTTTTTTTTTTTAGTGTGTTTACTTTTAGTTATGGAGACAGCATCTTTTCTACCAGACTGGTTTTCATGAAATCATAAAACATTCACGGACCGATGATTTCAGCCGTTAGATTGAGCCGAACTGCGTTCCGTTTATGTTTACTGAACTCCTTCCAAACATTTTTGGCCTGTTGCACTCAGTTAACTCCACTGACGTGACCTGAAGCACATCAGGAACGAGCTCACGGAGCACACGTTGTGCACCAGGTCATCTGTGACTGAGTGGAACAGCATGTCCAGCTCAAATCAGCCTGTTGGCATCAGTGTTGGCTCAAAGATAAATAAAACAGATGACAGCATCACTCCCACAGACGTACGACTCTGCTGGTTCAACACCGTGCTTCTTCATCTTTCCTAAGATCATGATGCACCAGTTATGCCTTTCCACACTTTGTTAGTTTTACTGCTCAATTCCCAAAGGGAGATGTGATGCAGGTGCAGATGATGCTGTGCCTAAATGTTTTAAAGTGTTTTAAAGCCAGCCAACGCTCAATCTGTGTTTATTAAATATTGCAGGGAGTAAAAAAAAAAAACAGACGGGTTATGTAAATGCGGATATACACGCTGTAAAAAAAAAAAATGCACGTTTGACACTGAAAGCAAATTAGGGCTGCCTGTGACAAACAAAAGCATAATATTTAGCCTCGCATAATCAGGTTTTTTGTCAATGTAACTGTCCAACTAATAAAATAATAGATCTAAATTTAATTTACAATTTAATTTCAATTATTAGCTGAAACGGTTAGCCATTTAAAAAGTGACAAATACTTAACAAATCCCTTATAAAGGTCACCAAGGCCTTGTTAAACCGACGCGTGTTTAACAATATCCAGATAACATCCTGCTGGTGGTGTGTGGAGTCAAAGAAGCTAACAGAGAAACTAATATTATGCAGCAGTAAAAATAAGAGTTATTACTACATAACAGGAACTTATTAAAATTGTTATCAAGACTGATGAAGCAACAACAAAAACACACAGCTGGACAACACTCACAAATGTATCATGTTTGCAGTACCAGTGAGTGCACTAAATCATGGGCCATTAAACATAAAGTGCCATGCATTCATGTTCTGCAGGCTAATATTAGGTTTGATAAAAGTGCAATGCCTTTCTTAAAACATATTACCTTTTCAGAGAAAAATACATAAATAAATTTCCTAAACTACTGAAGCATTCAACAGCTGCATAATCAGTTTCCCTTCATCTACACTTTTCTTTTACCCTCTTCATATACAGTATTATTTGTTACTTGTTAACTTTCTTTTATTAAACAAAAATAAACTACTTTGCCACAGATGACCTTTGCCTTCTAATATAACATTTATGAAACGGTGGTTTATAACAGCTGTAAGAACCCTCCTCCCTTTAGATCAGTTATAAAACTGGCCTCTCTCAGGTCACGACCTGCCTTACGCAACTTCCCCGAGTGCGCATGCGCGGAAAGTTGAATTTCTTAAGCAAGGCCGCGCAGACTTCCGGGGGGCACGTTTTCAGTCAAAACACCGGTCAGGAGCCCTCACCGGGGCTCACACAACACACACCTGAACTGGACACGTTCAGCTGACTCACCTGAGCGGAGAGCATCGCTCGCGAGCGACACGGCTTCATTGTAGAGTTTTCTCCCGCACAGCGAGTCCACCGCGCGCGACGTGCGGGACTTGTCCAGCTCGTGCGGGAACCACTTGTCGAGGAGTCCGCACAGAGTCACGTTAGTTTTCTCCTCCCCGCTCACCGCCTCGCCACACAGCCGGCACGTGCACACGAGCCGCCGGCGCACACACCGCTCGCAGTACGAGTGTCCGCAGGCTACGGTGACCGGCTGGCCCAAAAAGGTGTGACAGCCGGGGCAGTCGAACCCCGCCGCCGCCGCGTCCCCGCTCCGGTCCGCACGGACACCCGGGCCCTCCGCCCTCCTCCGGAAGTTCCGGAGGATACATTGAAGCAGCGTGCCGAGCTGCTCCGGGCGGACCGGCCCGGACTGGACAGCCGTTGAGAAGCAGTCAATGGCCTCCTTCAGACAGTCCTCCGACGCCAAAGCGTTGCCTTTCTGAAGCACAAGTTCATGGCGGTGGCCCTCCTTCTCAATGTCTCCGATGAAGAAGGCGCTTCTCTCCTCAGCCTGCGGTTTCAGCGACATTGAAATGTTCGTGAAACGCTATTTACATTTGGCTTTTCTCCTGTCCGCGTGCATCTTACTGGACTGTAGTGGGAGGATATTCACTCGTCCCTTACGTAAAAAAATAAAACAAAATAGTCACGTGACCCACATGCTCGTCCCGTGATTGGTCAGGACGTCTCTGTTACAAAACGTGCGCTGGAAAAGTTTCATAACTACGCAAAAGACGTAGTGAAGTTGAACAATCTGCGCCAGATTTCTTTGTATTCCTCAAACTTCAGCTGCTGCTGTTACCCGGAGATTTTAATTTAGACCTAAAAAATGTACATTTATACAAAACAGTCATAGTGGAACGTCTCTGTTAAGAGTAGTTTTTAAAGGCTGTCAGAACAAAAAGTCCAGTAAGGTCATGTAACTGATTTTGTAACAATGCAAATTGCGCAGTCTGCTGCATAATCTTCTGTTACCTCATGTTTGATTTACACACACACACATAAAAAAATAAAACACACTGGAGCAGATTCTGTTGTTACACTGACCTGATTAAAGAAATGCATTTTTAAATTGACCTCCACAATCTTCTCCATCTGTACACATTTAATAGGAGCAGAAATACACCTGAGTTGGAAGAGATTTACCATTGAAATGACTGATTTAAACAGGAACTAGTCAACGTTATTGAGGAGTAAGGCCGTTTACTTTATATATACCGTAAGCAATAAAATTGTAAAAGGATTCTAGGAAAATATGGCTCTAAGAACAGGTACCTCCCAACAAAAACTGGGATCAGTTCTTATGGAGACAGTCTGATAGCGACAAAATGGTTTACCGTGATCAAACTTTTCAAATGATACTGAAACTTCATTTACAGTAATTTGAACAAAGTTCAATTGTGTAAACCTTCTCCGGAGAAACGGCTTCAAGTCACAACACCTAGCACAGATTAGATGATCATCAGCGAAGGCAATACAGTATTAGTCTGAGAATTAATGTTTTTATCTTCTACACACTTAAATTAATCATACCTTGGACATGCTGTTGTGACACAGAGAAAGAGATCCAGATTGCAAGACTGTCAAATCTATTATCTCCAGCTGTCAGTTCTTGAGTTCTTTCATTAATTATAAAGTACGTCTATTTCTAGGAGCTATTCAAACCAAAAATAGACTATTTTTGGATCAAACTGTTGTCATGCCTGTATTTTGTTAATGCCTGCAGTGGTAAAGTGATGTCTGAAACACATCACATGTATGTAACCTGACAAGGCTTTGTTCTTGATGAATAGGAAGATAAATTGGTCTCAAAAGTAGTCACACAAGTTCTCAAATGCATGAACAGTTTTTCAAATGTGTACATTTCAATTTGCACACGTATTCTGCACGTACAAATCGCCTGCAAGGATCAGCTTGCCTTTGAATGAGACTTGAAACTAAAATAACCATTTTAGGTTTGTTTATTTTTTACAGTCCAGAAAACTAACAATTTTTGAATCCAGTAATGTGAATGTAAGTGTTTGCGTTTTAATATAGGGGTCATTTAGCTCCTGGGCCAAGTTAATACTGTAACTCATTAAATTTGGTACTGAGATGTCCCAGCTTTTCTTCAGCATTGAATGCAGCATTATTATTTTTTTATGAAACTGGAGCAGTGAGAAAGACACATTCACAGGCAGCTGGTCCGTGTGCAGCAGGTGATTTGTACATTTTGAATTGTGTACATTTTATAAATGTAATGCTTCTGTGAACTCTGACGTGGGCTTGTCCACAGAGATAAATGAAGCACCCATTGGCGCCGTGGCTTAGTTGGTTAAAGCGCCTGTCTAGTAAACAGGAGATCCTGGGTTCGAATCCCAGCGGTGCCTTTTCATCAACACCTTCCTGCGGGATCATTACAGATTCACTGCTTTCTTCTGTGACCTCGTGGAGGAGTAAAGATGGGGTTAAAAGCGAGCAACATCTCACAGTCGACTGTTTGATTAACATAAGCCCATCTAGATATTTGTACTTAACAACAGTGATTATATCAGTGTTATTGGCTAATTTTAAACTGTTACAAAAGTATGAAGTTAAAAACAAACTCAAATCTTGTGAAATGAAACATTTCCCTTTGTCTTTTCTGTTGGTACAACAATAGCACACAACTTGTATACAGTACATTAAATAGTACAGTACTGTACTGTATATACATTCTAATTTTATATTAATATTATCATTAATAATTTATTTACTATTTTTACATATCAGCCCTTATTGTTGGCTGTTTTGCTGATATCTTTCCAATCGGAGGCAATGTGTTCAACATAACGGTACTTTTTCCAGCTATTTAACAGTTAAAAATGGTGTACCACAAGGCTCAGTTTTAGGACCCACTCTCTTTACAATCTACATAGCTAATGTAGGTCACTGCATCCCTGATGCATCCTTACATTTCTATGCTGATGATACAGTTGTTTATTGCCGAGCTAAAACAGTAGCTAAGGCTTTCCAGTTACTGCAATCCGCTTTTGACATCATCCAGTCAGATTTGTTCCGTCTCAAACTTGTCCTAAATGCTGATAAAACAAAAGGGATGTTTTTTTCAAATAGGAAGGCGGTTCCAGCAGATCCTCCTCTGATTTTTTCTTCAAATGGTGTACCTATCGAGTTTGTTGATTCCTATAAATATCTGGGTATCCTGATCGATTCACATCTCTCTTTTAAACTCCACGTGGAAAACCTAGTGAAGAAACTGAAAGTTAAACTGGGTTTCTTTTTCAGAAACAGATCATGTCTATCACTGAATGTTAGGAAACGCCTTGTATCTGTGACTTTCCTTCCCTCCATTGATTACGGTGACATTCTCTACATGAATGCTCCTACAAGCACCCTGCGGATGTTGGATGTTGTCTATCATGGTGCACTAAGATTCATAACTGGTTGTGATTATCGTACCCACCACTGCACCCTGTATTCACTGGTTAACTGGACATCATTAACCTCACGCAGACTCTTCCACTGGTACATTTTCATCTTCAAATCACTTCTTGGTCTGCTGCCCTCATACATCTCCTCCTACATGTCTTTGCGTGAGTGCAGCTACAGCGTGCGCTCTCAGGACATGATTACCTGCAGTGTTCCGTCAGTGAGGACTGAACTTGGAAAAAGGGCCTTCTCCTACTCCGCTCCTGCTTCATGGAATATCTTACAAAAAGATCTGAAGCTCTCGACCTTGACTTCTCTAAATGGTTTTCAGAATCTGTTGGAATCCTGGCAAAAACCAATGCAGATTTGTTCCTGTCTTTGATTTTATACGTCTACCTTATAATGTTTTGCTAGTTTTTTGATACTTTGTTAAAAGGAGGAATGTGTGTATATATGTATATATATATATATATATATATATATATATTATATATATATATATATATATATATATATATGTATATATGTATATATATATATATATATATATATATGTATATGTATATGTATATATATATATATGTATATGTATTTGTATGTATATGTATATATATGTGTATATGTATGTATATGTATCCACAATATTCCTGAAGGTGGCACTGTATTTGCGATTATGGGACTTACTTCCGTTTTGACCCCGGAAGTAGAATTTCTGCATTGGCTCCTCGTTGTTTACTTGTTTATCTGTGCGCATCGTAGAAGTTCTGTTAAAGTTCTGTTTTCTGTTATTTTGAGCTAAAATTGTCATGAAGATGTCTTGTGGAGCTCTGGTACCTGTTGCGCTGTTCGTGGCTGTAAGAATAATCAGACGAAGCTGAATTTGTGGCTGCAACTAGTGTGTGTTGAACATGCTCCGAAAACAAAAACCTGCATCCTTCTTTGTGGCTGGGCTACGAGAAACCACCTGAAAAAAGACTCTGTATCCTCCAGAGGAACGAGAACACCAGGTATGATTTAAGAGACAGCTTTTAGTTTAATGATTTTATGTAGTCAGTGATTAAATGATACTAATATTTTCGTGCATAACTGGCAAATAAACACACGCACCTATATACTGTATGTATGCTGTCTGTGTATATTTATTTATACTGTATATATAATATAGGTGTCTGTTGTGTTTATTTATATATATATATATATATATATATATATATATTATATATAATATAGGTGTGTGTGTGTGTGCGTGGGTTTCTTTTATATATAATCTAGGTGTGTTTGTGTGTGTTCATAAATGAACCCTAATGTTTGTATACTGTACTTTTCTTTTCCTCCTTTCTGTTATATTTCTGCATAAGGTGAGTTCCAGGGATGGTGGATGATGCTCCAGTTGGTCCAGGGATGGATGACACTCCAGTTGGTCCAGGGATGGATGAAGCTCCAGTTGGTCCAGGAGATGGATGAAGCTCCAGTTGGTCCAGGAGATGGATGACGCTCCAGTTGGTCCAGAAGTTTGTGTGCAGTTATGTACCACAGCAACAAATGAGTGAAAATATAATTTCTATAAATAAATCTGCGTTTGAAGTGCATTTGGTGTTGCTGTGTTTCACCTTCTTTATTTCAATAAGATACGTTGTTTAATGTCTAATGAGAAGTTCTACTGCAAATAAAAACACTAGATGTGATTGTTTTTTTGGCAACTTACCAGTTTAGTTTTTTATTGACAAGTACAAAACTTAAAAACATGCATGTTGCTGTGGTTCCTCCTCCAGGAGGAGATTGATAAGAATAAAAGCTATAATTATAAATTTTAGGCTGATTGTTAACTCTAAATTGACTCTGGGTGTGAGTGAGACAGGTCCCTCTTGTAAATGAGTCCCCGTGGCTCAACGAGGCAAGCCTGTAGAAATAAAGGTTGAATGAATGAATAAACTAAAAACATTTGAAACTGAATACAATATGAGAACTGTGGGTGATTTGATGTCTTTTAATGAAAATGATTGGCTGCAGAATAAATACCAGAATAAATACCAGGTCAAATACACTCTTCAACAAGAAATGATGGGCAGTTTCTGATTTTAAACAAACTGGAACAGATTCCTAATCATGTGGGACCACTGGACGACCACTGGACGACCACTGGACGACCACTGGACGACTGGAGCAAGCAGCAAACCCCTCCGGAATCCAAGACGATGGAACTTGGCCCTTCACTCGTCTGTACCTTAAAAAAAGAATAAAACTGTCATGTTTGCATCACAAAGTCTAAAATAAGACCAAGTTTGCTACTCAAAGTAGAAAGAATAAATACAGTTGCTCCTACATTTTTTACTCATTCACAAAGATATACTGTAATGTTCAATTTTATATTGATTTCAGTAATTTTATCTTAGATTTACTTTAATATTTTTGAATTATTGTGCCAGGTGCTTGTGTCATTACTTGTTCTTCTGCTCCTGCGTCTCAGAGTAAGTGTGTCTGTCAACTTCAGCGTGGGAGACCAGTCTGTGACTTGTGTGCAGGCCTTCCTGAAAAAATAAATATTTCAATAGAACAAATGTAGTAATAACCAAAAGATGAACTTGTGTTATGGAATATTTTCTGTACAAACAGCATCCCACTGCTTTATTCACATGAGAGTAACAGGGACCTACAATCAAAACAGTACTACAGTACAGTATGTATGTGCAGTATGTATGTATATACTGTATATATAGTGTGCATACAGTATACACATACACACAGCATATGTAAATGTATTACACACACATGTAGTTATATTATTTATCCACAGATTTGTTTAGTAAATACTTTAACAGATGCTAACGCTACATGCTAAGCTAACCACAGCTAGTAGACGGTGCTAAATCATGAAGAAAAAACAACAACAGCTCCAACACAGAGAAAATTATACTCTCACATTGTTCTGAAATTGTTTCACAAAATGATTTATGTAGAATATTTTGTTTACCGGAGAAAACGTGATCTGAACACGACGTCTTCGGGAGCAGATCAGGCAGAGGAGGTGCAGCTGTCAGCTCCTCCGATGGAGATAAATCCTTCACGTTTACTTATTTTTGGGATGAAGTGAAAACTGCACTTTGAACAAACGTCTACCCGACAGCAACACCCACTAACCCAACACGAAGTAACCGTTGCAATTAATTAGAAATAAACAAAACAAAAAAACAAAAGTGAAAAATACAGCCAGTAGACTGGGCTTTAACTGCTGCTCTCACTTCAGGCGGAAGTCGTTCCCATAATTCGCGCAAGGCATCATGGGGCGTAGGAATATTGTGGATATTTTTTTTTTTTCTTTTTTTTTTTCTCTCTCTCTTTTGTT
>JBBPBX010005961.1:49535-61895 GCA_038048925.1 Garcialebias charrua
ATGTATGTATTTATGTATGTATGTATGTATGTATGTATGTATGTATGTATGTATAAACAGTACACAGAACACACATTGGTTCAATTTTCAGTGTAAATAACAATGTACTTCTAAATAATGTATAGCAACAAATGAGTAAATCCTATGGCTGGTTTTAAAAATTCATTCAACCTTTATTTATACAGGTTAGTCTCATTGAGCTTTGGGGACTCAGTCACAAGAGAGAACTGATTTTAAGTGATCTAATAATAAGGTCTAATAATAATCAGGTCTAATAATCTAAATGTTTTCACTTCATCGTTAAACCAAAAATTCAGAGTCAGATAGTTGTTGGAGATTTGTGAAAATGTTTGCCATCATAGAGATTATGGATCATAGGCAAGCAGATCTCATTGCCAAGCACATTAGCTTAGCTGCTCATCTTCTCTGCCATGTGAAATAAAGCTGTAACAACAAGGAGTTCAAATGCCACAGATGTGTTCAGATATCCATCCATTTTCCTTACCCACTTTGTTGAAGGTTGCACAAAAAGATGAGAGTGTATCACGCGGACACAGGATGGACAATCTTTCATGCTCTCATTTACACCTTTTGACAGTTTAGAGCAGGGGTCTGCAACCTTTATGATCTAAAGAGCCATTTTAATGCCTTCGTTCACTAGATTAAACGTGTACGGAGCCACAACAACCTGCTACAAATGTAGTTATCAACTGGTGGCCCATGGGCCACTTTAGGCTGGATGGGGCTTTTATGGCCATAGGGGTGACATTTTAAAGAAGAAAAAAAAACTAATGATTTTTTAACATTTATTAAAGTAAAAGAACAGATCATTGTAAAGAAGTGGGAGGGGAAACCGTTTTTACCATCTTTTATTAAATTAAAAAATCTATAAACTATGCAGACAGTTCTTCATATAAATAAATAAAATGTCAAGTTAAAGTGTGTTTTACTTCTCGTACTCGAGTCAGTGTTCAATACTTGCAAAATAAATGACAAGATAACTGTTTGAACTAATCCTTTTTTGTTATTTGTATAACAACCAATAAAATTCAGTTTTATGTCAGTTTGGTCAAAGTTTTAAAGAGCTGCTGCAGGAGAACCAAAGAGCTGCATGTGGCTCCAGAGCCGCAGGTTGCAGACACCAGGTTTAGAGTAACCAGATGTGTTTTGGGTCAGCAAAAGTGGAGTACCTGGAGGAAACCCACACTTTCTAGAGTAGACAATTCAGTCGAAACAAGAATCATTACATGGATTGATTAACTATTTCTGGGGTCTGTGAACGTTAGGATCATAAGTTCTTCCTGGAAGCTGATTGTCTTGTGAGTTTAAATGTGCATGAATCACGAGCCCCCATTTAGATATTTACCCTCTATTTTTCTATTTCTTTTCCACTACAAACTGTTTATACGCTGATGAACATGTGATGTGCTATAATGTATAATAAACCACATTAAAGACAAATCTCTGAAGTACGAGCCTTCCATAATTTCAATAAACCCATCACAGGCTAATAATTATAGGAGCAACTCCGGGGAATGAGATTTGGCCATCGCCTCGTGGTCAGCTGGTGGGGCACTATTATTCCTTTGAGCTTCTTCCTGGGCTTTAGTCACTTGAGGTTTTCTTTTTTTCTTTTGTCTTCAGCTGCTCCTTTCACACATCCATCAAACTAACATGAAAGATTTGGCAATCGTTTTACACCAGATGCTCTTCCTGATGCAAGCTGGGCTCAAACCTGCAGCCTCAAGATTTCAGGACAGCAGCACTGAAGACTGAGCTACCACAGCCCAGGCTTCGGTCATTTGAGAATATAAAAATGTAATTACTAACAAATTGCATTTAAAAGACGTTGATCAAGATAAATACCGGTACTAAAAGTTATATTAAGCCTAGTGTGATGCTCCTGCTTTGCTTGAATCCTTTGTAGCTTGCTGTATAAAAGAACGTCTAAGAGCACTGGTTATCCAGTGGTGGGTACCATGATTGGTTAGTTTTACCCAGAGTAGCGTGGACTGACAAAGAGAGGACTAACCACACAAAATAAAAAGGTAATCAGAATCAGCTTTATTGTCATTGCACTGAAGCGCAGCAAAATTACATTTCAGCACAACCCGTCTGAGAGAAACATAAACAAACATGGGGAGACGGAGGTGACTGAGGCCGCCAGCTTCGAGAGGCGCAACCTTTTTTTTAGGTAAGGAAAAGAAACACGAGGGGGAGTGGAGGTGTAAAAAAAATTCAAATCTTGCACTGTGTCCTAAACGGGACACAGTGTGAAAGTTGCAAAAACAATGACCTCAGCACATAAACGGCAACATACTAATGACATCACAATACATTTATGCACGAGGAGGCCGATGAGGACAGTGAGTTGTCCAAGAACCTTGTCAGAAAGTTCCATAGTCCTGATAAAGATGGTATCAGCAGGCTCAACTCTGACACAGATCCACAGATGTCCTCGAGAGGGGAGCAATAGGAGAGGGTGGGGGTACAGATCTTCTTGTTCACATAAACAACCAGGAGAAGTTTGAGATAGCTGGCCAATTCAAGGCCGAGCGGGGCAGCCAAATTCAGATAATAGAATTATTTTGGGTCAGGCAGCCTCTGCTTGAAATCCTATGCCTGCCTTCATAGTTCTGCTGGTGCTCAGAATCGTCTCACTGGCGATTTCAAACAGCCACATTTTCTCGTTACACCGCCAGACTGAGCTTACCATACCATACCATACCATTTTATTTATAAAGCACTTTAAACAGGAACAAGTCCACACCAAAGTGCTGGACAAACAAACACGCAACAGGCAACACAGACAATGAAGTACAACACGAAAAACATAAAAACATTGCAGATCATAAATCAAACGATCCAATACAAATCAGCTGGCATTGAAAGCGATGGAGTAGTAGTGAGTTTTTAACCGGGATTTGAAAACCGAGAGGGAGGGGGCCTGTTTGATGAGCAGCGGTAACTCGTTCCAGAGTCTTGGGCCTGCTACAGAGAACGCCCTGTCACCCCTGCGCTTAAGGCGAGTTTCTGGAACTATTAAGAGTACCTGATCCTCTGACCTCAAAGCACGTGGAGGGACATATGGGTGTATCAGATCCGAGAGATAGGCGGGGGCGAGACTGTTCAGCGATTTGTAGACATACATGAGAATTTTGAATTGGATTCGAAGATGAACCGGTAGCCAGTGAAGGGAGGCCAAGACTGGTGTAATGTGCTCTCTTTTGCGTGTGCTGGTTAAAAATCGGGCAGCTGCGTTCTGAACCAGTTGTAATCGTGCAATGGTGGCTTGACTGACGCCAAACAGAAGTGAATTGCAGTAATCAAGCCTAGATGTAATGAATGCGTGAATCACTGTCTCCAGGTGCTTTTTGGATAATATGGGCTTCAGCTTAGACAGACGCCTCAGCTGGAAAAAACAGGATTTGACGATCATGTTTACATGACTGTTGAGTTTCATGGAAGGATCCATTATCACTCCCAGATTTTTGACTTTTTGTTTTTCGGACAGGGGTAGAGCAGACAGGTCAATGCAGTGGTTTGAGGTTGTGTCATTGGGAAGGAACAATATGGCTTCAGACTTCTTATCATTGAAGCTTAAGAAATTTAAAGCCATCCAGTCCCTGATGTCAGAGCTTGTAGACATCTCCAAGGTCAATTCCTTCCCACCAGTGAGTCCCAGAAGCCGCAATTGGCCTGCGATTCTCAGAAATCATGTCCAACTTATGGCTCATCTCATGCAGCATCTTAGTCCGAGAGCTTACCGCTCAGTACATTCCTTCATACAAGCCTTACAATTGCCAGAACTGCAGCCGTTGTCTTCAAAATTTGTCGATATGCCAGATACCCACCAACACCAAAAAGCAGAAATCCCGTTATCATAAATCCAATTATGTATGTGTCTTCTATGTCTTCAATGGACAATACAGACAGACATACCATCTTCCACTGGCCCCAGGAATCTGTATTGTATCAAGTTGCAAGTGTCCCGTCAGGGCAAGAGGGCTCTCCTTCGCCCCGTCTTCTCGTTGAGAAAATTTTATGAATTGCGTTGAGAGACCAGCTGACCAGAGCCATAATTTATAATTCGGAAGATAAGTAGTGAGAGGCTCCGATAGGAAACACAAGACAAAGAGCAAAGTAGGAGGGAGGTAGGAGCAGGGGGAAAAGTGTACGTCCTCGTCGAGAGCAATCAGGAACAATAGTTTATTTAAAGTGTCCAAGTAGAGTCTTTGAAAGGGAACATAGATCAGGTTAGTATGTTAAAGTCCATGACCCACCATGTTTTCAAATTGCATCGCCATTAATATTTAGTAGTGATTTAAATAATAAAACAGGAGTGTTTATTGATATTGTAGAGAAATAACGCTAAATGTGTTATTTCATGATTTAAAGGAGTTTTTAACGCAGGAGCTGCTGCCTAATGTGTCCCTCTCCATATATGGGCATTGACTGTCACTGAAGTATCTGCCTTGAATGCAGGCGGAGCATCATGCATCTACAGCTTCCTTATTTCTGACCAGAGTAGTTACGAATACAACTAATAAAAACGATGTGTTGCCCAGTTCTGCTGCAATACCTCGAAGGATGGCGTTAATGTTCATTATTTCCCTAAAATCTAAAGAATTCTAGCCTGGCTCTCGCCTTCCTGCACAGCTCAGCTCAATTCTCATTTCCCTTCACTGCACAGTCTGGGACTTCTCCCATAGACAATGATTTCTCCGGTAGATTTTTGACCGGACCAATCAGAGAACAGAAGGGGCGGAGTTTTTGGCCCCTAACCCACGCCCCCACCTGTCCCAGCGCAGCCAGCGAGCAGCCGCATGTTCTCATTCAAAGCGATGCAAAGCGATGCAGGACTGTTTTATATGTGACACAAATGTATTAATTTCCCCTTCTTAATCCCTTATCTGGAGTTTTCTTTTTTTTTTGGCCAAAAGTCAAGTGATCGCTCCCTCCTCCTCCTCCTCCTCTCTCCCTCCGCTATGAGGAAATGCCTCAGGTTGTCACGAGAGAATTAAACTCGGGTTTTACGTTGCTGCCCGAGTCCCTGCAGATTTTCTGGTCTTCTGGTGTGCTGGACCAGCGATCCATGGTTTTATTTTATTTTTTTAGGACGTTTTATTGACATATAAACACAGAATATGCAGCGGGAGGCTGCGGCGAGAGAAAATGCTGCAGGAGGCGGAGCACATGTCAAGTTCAGCAGACCACGGGGGAGAAGCCATATATGGCTCTGAGGGGAGGGAGCAGAATGCTTTTCCCTGTTCAAAATTTTTCTAAGATCCAATGGTTTTGTTTCTCAGCAGAGGCCACGCCTCCAGCAAGAATCGGTTCTCTATAACAGAAAGTCCAGACCCTAGTACCAAGCGAAGTGAAGCACAAGGGTCTGGTTTTAACCAGGCTAAAAGAATTCATAATGGATTTATAAAGTGGACCGACCAGCGAAGAAGCCTCGCACCTCGACATGAGAAATCGGGAGGTTTTGCGGGTAAGACTTTTGCTCAATTTAATTTTTGACATCAGAACAGAATGAATAATAGAGCAGGTTTTTAAATGTACCATAGTTTGGTAATATTCCCGCCACTTTTTCATGAAAATCTTTAAGGGGATTTAAACTGGTAGAGCGGTGTGTGTTTGCTGTTTGTTCCTCAGCAGAGGCCACGCCTCCAGCAAGAATGAGGTCCACTCTGTGTGTGTTGCTTGCCCGCGCGGGTGACGTGAGGTCCATTCTGTGTGTGTTGCTTGCCCGCGCGGGTGACGGTGTGTCCGCGGCAGATGCAGCGGGTTAGCGGCTTATTAAAAAGTTCAAAAAACAAAACAGGGAGCGCTGGTCCTGAACCCACAGCCAGTGTTGCCAGATAGATTCCAGGTTTTCCAGCCCAAAAATCTGTAAAACACCGCCCAAAACCCGCCCAATCAGAAAGTGTCACGTGACACTGTGGAGCGCGCCTCGAGCTGCATTCACGGACCGTTCAGAAACTGTCACGTGACACACCACTCACAACATTCTGGAAAAAAAAAAAGTTAAATTAGGTCCTCTAGATGGGTACATGTACATGGGTTAAAAAAAATTGTAGAAACGTGTCCTCTTTTATCCAACAAACTTTTTCAGTCTGAACTATACTAAGCTTATTCATTCATTCATTCAACCTTTATTTAGTCAGGTAAATCTCATTGAGCCTCGAGGGCTCATTTACAAAAGCGACCTGCTACAAACTAAAGAATGATGAACAGCAATGATACAAATACATTGAACAATAAACAAAAGAAAAGTAGCAAAAACTAGCGAACATTATAAGGTAGATGTACAAAATCAAAAACAGGAACAAATCTGCATTGGTTTTTGCCAGGATTCCAACAGATTCTGAAAATCATTTAGAGAGGTCAGGGCCGAGAGCTTATAAGAGAATTGTATTGATCCCACAGAAAATTGTTGTGCTAGAATGTCAGTATAAGGAACATACACAACAATCACACAAGATATAAAAAACATAAAATAATATAAAAATGCCAACATTTAAGTTCTAAAACAGGTCAGGTTTAGACAGAAACATTAAAGTATTTATTGTGGTGCAGGATTAATTTTATTGTTCTTTGTGTAGGAAAGAAGAAAGGAGTTGAAAAGTTTGAGAGCCACAGGGTGGTTCTGTGGTAAGAGTCCAGTGTGGCATGCAGGGATGGTCTGAAGAACTTTTCTTAAAGGAGACCACATATAGGTCTTTAAAATTTTTATGTTATGTCTGTGTGCTATCTTGACAATATTAATTCATTTTAATACACAAAATAATTCTTAGATAATCAATTATACCCTTTTTAATTCTGCCATTTTTAACTTTCGTTTTGAACGACCGGTTTCTGATACAAGTTCTGAAGTCCACGCCCTTCAACGATCTGTTTACGCCCTCTGTAACAGCCAGTATCTGTAATGTGTTGTTGTTTTAAAATTAGCTCTTTTTTTATTACTCATTTGACTTACTGTTAGTGCTAGCTTAAGATAACTTACCGAAACCCGTCTGAGCGCGCCGCAATTTGCTGCTCCTTTTAGCATTAGACCACCCGAATCCGAAGCTAATGTTAGCTTGTTCCTCTTCCGGTGTTCGCCAGCTCCGCTCGTTGCACGCGGAGATTTTGGGAGTTATCGCTGTTCCAGTCAAGACAACACAAAGTTCACCAAGTGTCTCCCGTAAATTAATCCGTAAGGAGAAGGTCCTCGCTGCTGCGAGGCTGCTGCGAGGCTGTACAGTTGAAGCTCCGCTCCATCGCGCCAGAAGAGGGTCCCGTTGCCGCCGGTCCCTACGCCGGGGGTCCGCTCGTTTAATTTTTGCCGGCTGCGCGTTGGGAGCGATCGCAAATACACTAAAAATTGAACTAAAACATAAAAATAACAATTATACTTTATTTATAAAGCCATTTAAAAAAACACAGCTGCAACAAAGTGCTGTACACATGAAATTAAGAACATATAAACAAAAGATGAGATGAAATCATGAAAAACAACAGTCATGTGTTTAATACAGAAGTGGGTTGAGCCTAACCAGGGGTTGCTAGGTGAGGGGCTGGACTCAGGTTTGAGGTGGTTGGCTGCGGTTTGTGACGTCACAAACCGCAGGAAGTGGGAAACGAAGTGTATTTATCAAAGATAAATAAATCTACTTAGAGTAAATAAACCACTGGGTGCATTTTTTTGGCCTTAGGACTGTTTTTTTATGAAGTAAATACCCAAAGTTGAGTAAAAAAAAACATTAAAAGTGAATTTTGAATATGTGATCCCCTTTAAAACATTTTGAAATCTATAAAACAAACATTTTGTCAAACATTTAAGGAATAAACATTTTTAATAATCACTTTAAAAGTTATAAATATTGTCTTTGGTGCATGTTTGTTTTCCAAATATATTAGTGTGTGTGAATGACGGGCATTAACATAAAACACTTTGTAAAACAGTGCTTTATGAAGTTCAGTCCGTTTCCTTCTATCAGTTGACCGGCAGTTCTGCCACATCCAATATGGCGGCCGCTCTGACGTACCGCCGCTACGGACCAGCCCACTCAACGAGGTGTCCACTAAACTGCCTCATCAGTTCTCTGTTGTGATCTATGATAGCCAATCAGTGATAGATAAAGGTCGGAGGAGCTTTGCTATGAAATAAAGATGAATGATTGTTTGAAATGTGTTTAATAGTTTAGCTCAAAAACCGCAGATCTGACTCCAAATCAGCCCAAATTATCCCCACCCGCCCAGAGCTATTTTCAGCCGCAAAGTAGAGCATGAAAACAGCCCAAATGGCGGTAAACCGCCCAATCTGGCAACACTGCCCACAGCCCACCAGGAAATATTTAGAACCTCGTGCAGCCACGTAGGACACGAGTTTAACTGCAGTTTAACTCTCACTCTCATAAGCCTCCATCGTGAACTCACTCTGTGCCTTCTGAGTGGAGCCTGTATTTACGTCACTCCGGACTTCGGCAATCTTTGGCGGGGTTTCCGGATGTTTCCGGGACTCCGTTGTTTTGTTTTGTTTTTTAACACTCGCCTGGCCCAAATGCAAAAATGAAAATAGACATCATATTCTACTACAGTAATTGTCCAATATGGTGAATTGTTACTGTCACGGTGGGTGTTGTCCTTTAAGTATTTTAAGAGGAATATATGTACAGGGCGATTTGCTTACTTCCTCTTTCGGTTTCTCTGGTAGGAAGAGGAGGGCATTGAGTCCCAGAGGAGTTAGAAGCATTGATGGAGATGGTGAATGTGGGAGAGTTTCAGGATGGAGATTCAGGAAACTGATCCAGTTTTGTCATTGTAGGATGATGGCAGGGAGAGTGAATGGTTTCCATGCAGAAGTTCCACTATGAAACGCTGCGTTGTAGGCACGAGAAGTCAGGATTTCCACGTAGGGAAAAGAGGACTAGAAGGCACAAGGAAAATGTAGGTTAGTAAATTATTTCTATGACAAGAGTCAGGGCTGTCGCTAGTTACCTGAAGGCAATGTAACGCTTCAGCAGAGAAGATCTGGGCCCAAGGTCCATAAATACTCCCAGAAGCTCATCAGCCAGAATCAGCATCAACTGTGCACCATTAGTCCCCATGCTTCAGGAGCTGAAATAAATTGGTTAACGAATATACTGGAATCCCGCAATGTGCTACTTACTTTGAAGAATGAAGCCTAGTACTGCAGAGCTGAGTAATACAGTAGTACTGTACTTTTATGACAACTTTCAAAGTGCACATAGTTTTCTGATTCATACTAAAATTAACTTGCCATGATGGTTCTGGCTTCCGCTCATTAACAGAAATATTCTCTTCAGAGTATTTAATCAGTTGAAATAGTTTTTTTTTTTTGGTGCTGTCTCAGATAAAGCATTGCCATGGACACATTGGGTGAAGGTCAGAAGACATGAAAGAGCCTGGTCTTTACTATATGAACAAGTTTTGTGTGTCAAAGTTGGATACAGTTTCACATGTGGAGGGAGAGGTCTCTGGCCTGGTAGAGCATTCAGCTGCAGTCAGGAAGTGACCAATAACGCAAAACAGAAGCTCAAGGAAAGAAGTTCTTCAGATATGTTGACCCTAAACTTCACCCACACATTTATGGTCTCCCTGCGGAACATATATGTGCTTATAATAATATATACGAAGGATGTGCAGAATATATCAGATAGAAAATTATGCTCTGGATAAACTGAAAGAATTTGGTTCTGCCTTCATATGATTGTAATCCTCTGTAACTAAAGGTCTGACAAGACACAGCTGCAGGTGAGGGGTTTTAAAACGCTAAAAGCTGCCTGTTCACGTTCTGTGACTCCTCTGAGAAATGAGGATGGACTGTAGAGCGACTCATCTAAAATGACTAAAACAACGGAGCCAAAGAGAAAGAACAGTTTGACTTCATTTTCTTCTGCCTTCCTGATAACTAATGTTCTTGCTAACAACTCCACAGACGAGCTCTGAAGCTGCTCTGACATAGCTGTGCCTGAATATTTTATGTTTTGGTGTTGTCGAACGCAGTAAACGTTGATTTGCCTTTAATCAGAAACACACACACACACCTACAGAGCACATGCATAGCAGGAAACAGAACCCCTTCCACATCCATAGAACCTTCTTGTCATGCTTTTTGTATTAGCGTAGAAACAAAGTGGTTCGGTTCAGCGAGCAGCCAGTGAAGCGTGAGCCGCTCTGTGGGTTGGGAGGACTCAGCAGTTCTGAGCAGGATCGTCTGCTCAGTCACGCTGTGCTGCGTTCACTGTCCTCAGCAGGAAGTCACATCGCTACAAGGCTGATCCCCGGGCCACGGGCATCAAAACTGTAGCTCTTTAACGTATTATCTTTTCAGTGTAAAGGTCATGAACAACTGTTGTGTTATCTGTTATAGATAGCTCTTTGAACAACTGCAATTTGGGGAAATGGAGTTTAATGCAGAAAAGACTGACAAGCTAATGGTTAGTCAAAATGTAGACACGGCCAATGTGGATTACTGAAGATTTAAAATCACTCAAAATCTTCATAATGGCAGGAGTTAGCAGGAGCAATTTCATTGCCGACTGAAATTTTACAAAACTACTTCTTCTTCTTTTGGCTTTCCCCTCTTCAGGGGTCTCCACAGCGAGTCATCCTCCTCCACCTCACTCTGTCCTCTGCATCCTCTGTCCTCTCTCCAACTACCTCTATGTCCTCTCTAACTGCATCCATACATCTCCATAATGCAAAAATCCTGTTCAAGTCAATGTTATTAGCTGTGTTTCCATCAATTTTCGTTTCGAATTTTGAGCTAATTTTTGAAATCTCGCAAATATGTAAATACAAATTAATGCGAAGCAGAAGTGTTTCCATCTGCTGGCTTGTAGTGCATCTACCAAGCCACACACAGCGTCATTACTTCAGACGTCAGCGTCATTACGTCAGACGTCAGCGTCATTACGTCAGACGTCAGCACTGCGCATGTCTACAGTAAACAGGAAGTAGCGGTTGAAAACAGAACCCGGCCACACATCTCGTCAAAATGGAGAGAATATTTCAGGTATGTGTTGCTATCGGGCAAGTTGTATTTATTCTGTCATGCCAACTAGTTTTAGCGATGTTACATGTTGTCCGGAGCGGAAACAGCTGAACGTCACGTGACGTGAATGTTCGCTACGGCAGAACTGAGTCGGAAAATCTGTTTCCATCTGTCGTTTTGCGCATCTGCTCATTTTCGAAGATCCCAAAAACCACCTCAAGCGAGCGTATAAACTTTTTGGCGAATTTGAGGAAGTAAATACGGATTTTGCCGTTTCCATTAAGCTTTTCTGCTGCGATACTTCAAAATGCGCAGCTAGAAACCTTGATGGAAACATGGCTATTGTCATTCACATTGCATTGCAAGTGAGGTGGAATGAAATTGTGTACACAGGGTCCCATTTACATCCAACGATAACAAAAATATAAAGTGTAAAAAGAAACAGTAAACAAGGATCTAAGATGTCAAGATTGTCAAAATTGATTGCTGTTTGTGCCGGCTCTTTGGTGTAGTAGTTAAGCGCGCGGCACATATGCTTGAGGCTGAGCCTTTCTGCCTTTCTGCAGGCGTCGCGGGTTCACGTCCCAGACCCAACGAGCTTCTATCTGCAGTGTCTCTCCCTTCTCTCTGCCCCGTTTCGCCCTCTCCCTCTGCAATAAAGGCCACTAGAGCCCAAAAATGTAAAAAATATTAAAAATTGATTGCCGTTTAAAAATTTGAACACTAGCACTTGCTAAATGGCTATAAAGTTAAAAAAAAATAGATTGTTTAAAGACAACATAAATTGTTTCGCAGATATTATCTTCTCAGTCCTGTCAGGAATAAACTTTCTCTAATATGAGGCATTTCAAACAGCTATCTACAGCAAGTAACAAATGTTCATGTCTTTTCCACAGAACTACAATTTGTCTGAGTTGTGCCTATAATATGGGCAGATTATCAAACAGAAACACGTTTCACAGATTGCGAACAAGACAATGTGGGAGATCTTTTATTATCCCTGTAGGCGCTCGTGATTGCATGATGTTTTTAAAGGACTTCTATTTTTTAAGAACCGTTCAGATTCATTTTAAATCAGAGTACTAGGAAGTTGATTAATTACAGTGTTAAGAAATTGAACTGTGTTTTGTTTCAGTAGGGGGAGCAGAGGCTAGAAAAGGTGGGCCTGTGATCGGAAGGTCGCCAGTTCAACTCCCAGGATCAAAACCATAACAATGTAGTTGCCCACTCTGGGCCCTTGAGCAAGGGCCATCTGCTCCCTCGAGCACCCTAGATGACAGCTCTCTGCTCCACACAGAGGGCTGTGGTAGCTCAGTGGTTGCCTCAGGAAGGGTATCAGGTGTAAAAACAATCAC
>JBBPBX010005962.1:14320-33709 GCA_038048925.1 Garcialebias charrua
TTTTGTTGAACACTCCAAAATTCAAATATATAACTTTTGTACCCCATACAGTATTTAGGTTTATATAGGGAGACCGGGTATGGTTGTAACACTTTTTGCTCCAGCACCTTTAACCCACAGGAGTTTTCAAACTTTTATACAAAATACCCACATTTATTGACTACAATTTGCACCAATTCAAACCTCTGCAAGAATATCACAGACCTCATGAGTTCATGTCAAATACATGGTGGTCCTTTGTTACAACTTACCCCGCTACCGGGGTAGGTTGTAACACCTGCTGGGGTAAGTTGTAACAATTAGACAAAAGAAGCAAAAACAGAGGCCACACCATGATATGCTTCAAAAAGAGGTTTACTGAATTAAAAGAACAATACAAGAACAATGTCTCCCTCTCTGTGACTGACCATGACTCAAATATACTGTTTGTGTGTGTGCATGTGTGTAAATTATTCTACTAGAACAAACTTCCTTAACATGTAGGCCTATAATGCCTAAATATAATATAATGCCATATAATGCCTAAATATAATATAATGCCATATAATGCCTAAATATAATATAATGCCATATAATGCCTAAATATAATATAATGCCATATAATGCCTAAATATAATATAATGCCATATAATGCCTAAATATAATATAATGCCACACTAAATATGTGTTACAACCCACACCAACCCTGTCAGCCATGTTTAGCTAGCTGTAGTAGCATAGTGGTTTGAAATTAGCACGGGAAAATGCATCACATTTTGCCTGAGAAATTACACTTTCATCTAATGTAAGTCATATGGTTTTATCTGCAACAGTATAAGTACTAAACAAAATATAGTCATGGTCAAAAAGTTTACTTTCTTACCTCAAAATCCGTTCTTTCTCCTTAGTATCTGCATGTGCCTGTTTCCAGCGGGTAAACACTGAAATGATCATGTGACTCCTATCTTATCCCTGATTGGTGGAACTGGTGGTGTTACATGTAACATGGGATCCCTATGTTACAACCATACCCGTCTCCCCCAAGAGCCATTTTACAGAAAGTATCTCTTATATTTCTAGTGTTTTTGGGGACATATGTATGCTAGAACAAGAAAAAAAAAACTTATATATAATAATAATTTTAAATGTACATTAGATTTTGTGTTTTAATGCTTTAAATATTTTGAGTCGGCCCTTTAGAAAAAGTAGTTGCCCACTCCTGCTCTATGTTCTGCTCTGTGTGAGAGTTATTCGCTAAAGCTTCAACCCCATTTGTCTGTTTGCAAAAGCCCTCACAAACCTCCAGACGGGTTTTAGTGAAACTTTTATTACATTTTCAGTTTCAGTTTATTACATTTTATCAGAGTCAGAGAGTCAGAGAGTCTTTATTGTCATTTGCACCGCATGTGGTACATGAGATGAAAACGAGATTATGTACACGAGGTCCCAGTTACATCCAACAACAATGAAAGAGAAAAACAGTAATAACATCTAGAACTAACTAAGAAAAGCATCAACTAGTAATACACTAAGCCTAATATAGTGGGAATAAACAGCAGCACGAACATGAGTTTGTATGAGCAGATGGTCACAGATGAATACAGCAACAAGAAAACAGATCAGCATCAGCATGATGTGATATTTTGCAGTGTTTATTTTTTATTTTATTTTTATTTATTCATGAGTCTAACAGCCTCAGGGTAGAAGCTGTTCCTCAGTCTAGTGGTTCTACATTTGATGCTCCTCAACCTCCGTCCTGAGGGGAGTGGGGCAAAGAGTGAGTGTGCTGGGTGAGTGAGGTCTTTCATGATGCAGGTGGCTCTTTTCCTGCATCTGGAGGTGTAAATGTCTGTGATGGTGGGGAGACTGACTCCAACAGACTTCTGTGCAGCCTTCGCACTCTCTGTAGAGTGAGAAAGTAATGATTAGATATAGAACAACTGGTTAACCTTTGGAGTCGATCTGGTTCAAGATGACCACTACAGCCCCGAAATGGTCACGGCTCAGTCAGTTTTACAGAATGAAACAAGTTCCTTGTGGTTCAGGGACGCTGGGGCTTTGTGAAATACTTTTATTTAAATCGGTTTTTATTTTTTATTTTTTTTTAAATCCAGCTGGAATTCCCTGGAAACTAAAAAAAAAAAAAAGAGGCAATTATCTAATTCCATGTTTTTGCTTTGTCCTGCCTGGACTTAAAGTGTTCATTATTCAGTTATGTGTATTTATTTTTTGATTAAATTGAGTCTTTGATGTAATTTAAGTTTATTTCAGAGGGCAATGCAGATAAACTAAATGTGAACCATATTTGTTAATGCCAAGCATTTGTTAAATTTCAAAATGATAAAAGATCAATAAAAAAAATACCTTTTGTTTCTTAGTATTTTCTTTTCTTACAGTGAACGTATATGTCTGAAGGGCTTTAAATCTCTCTTCTTTTGCTTTTTCACTCCGTTTGTGTCCAGCGCCTGCTCATTCTCTGAGGTTGGTTTTGTTAGTTAAGCCGTTTAAAATTGAATTATGGATAAGTCAGACAACAAAAGCCTCTGAGCTCAAGAGAAGAACCAAAGTTATGTCAAAACTTAACAAAAGATTATTTAAAAAAACATTTTAACCAGGATCTTCAGTCACCGTGGCTGACAACCCATTACAAATGATTCCCCTTTCTTTAATTGCATCTACAAAAAACACCAAAGATATCCGCGTTGGTTGGTTTAAAAAGTATTTTGGCTTCTCCTGCTGTCTCAAAAGAGATGTTAGCTAAAAAAATCTCATCAACCACAAAAAATCGTCTGATGGATGACACATCTCTCAGTGTCTGTTTCAGGTCAGTGATTTTTTTTCCCACTCCTTTTTCTAATGTGATCACTTTCTGTGCTCTTCATCTGCTGCCGACACTCCCTGTGCTCATTTTACTTATTTTTTTAAAGCACGCGTTGCACAACATGTTGTGACGGTCGTGTAAAACGACTGCACGGAAAATGAGCTGAAAAGACTTTTATCAGGTTACAGGAGCATCTGGCTCCTTGAAAGACGTTAGAAATGATTTAACATTTTATATTAGGTTTGCATTGAAAACAGGAGGATGGTTGTAAGCTGGTCAGCCTTCTCTTTGTTCTTGTGCACGTCAATAATGCATCCTGAACTGAGCGAGCTCTCTTTGCGAGTGAACGTCAGAGCGACTGCACAGGAAGCCGTTGTGATTTGAGGCCTGACCATCAAGCTGCCGCCTGCCATCAAGGCACCGCCAACTCGCCAGCCTCATGGTGGTTTCCTCTCATCGACGCAGCTCGCCATCATTCAGCCTCGCAGCACGGTGCGTTTGTTGTCAGGCCGCAGCCTTCCTCCACTTGCTGCCGTTCACTTGTGTTGTCCTGAATAAGCACATTGTGTGGCCCGGAGGGGTGCAGGTCACTCCGTGTGTGTCTGTGTGAAGCACGTGTGTGTTGCAGGGGAACTTCAGCAGAATTTTACTCATAGCACAAATTCTTAAATGCGTCACGGCGCGATAAACAACTCATAAACTGGACCTTCCTGGTTATTTTGGCCCACTTTCTACCAGGAAGTACAACACCATTCTACCAATAATCACAGGGCCGGCCCAAGGCATAAGCAAACTAAGCTGCTGCTTAGGGCCCCAGGGCCACTAGGGGGCCCCCTAAGTAAAAAAAAAAATGAAGTAATGATTTATATTTGATTCTATTTAATATTTTAAGTTCAGTTTTACAAACTATTGCATATATATAGTTTTAAGAACAAATTATTCAACGTTAAATTTATTTTTTAAACCATTTACGTGGTTTCAAGTAAATGCTTACATTACTGTATTTAAGTATTCCCTTGATATTTTTTTTATTTGTTTTTGCACAGTTAAATTTATATTTATGCATCTAAGTTATTTTATCTGTTAGTTGTTGATTTAGCTTTACAAATTAGTTTGAACATTACCGTTGCAGTTCCTTGGAATCAAATATAATAAACCAGATGACACTTTGGCTGTAAAATACAGTACATTGCATACTGGTGTTTTTTGTTTGTTTGTTACTTTTAGTATATACATATAGGATAATATAAACACAGGACTGTCAGAGTTACAATTAGTTTATATGTTAGGTGGGTAAATGATCTGATCATCTGACTGTTGATTGCAGTAATCCATATTAACATAGGGCCCCAAACCAAATTTGGCTTAGGGCCCCATGGAGGGTTGGGCCGGCCCTGAATAATCATAACTTCATCTTTAGAGGTTTATTAGATGAAACAGTTAAAATATGATGAGGCGATCTCAGCCCACACTTCCGCTGAAACATTTATTCAGAAGCAGATATGTTTATTGATTTGTCATGCTGAAATCATGGCAAGTCTTGATCGGTGGCTGACTGTTTCTGTTTTCGTCTTGCTAAGACATCTGGCATGTCTGAAGTCCTGAAACAGACAAGCACATGAGTCACAGCAGATTGAGGTTTGGTACAATGTGTTACAGGACTGGAGAAGACCTACAGTGGATTGATCTGTTGAGTCCAAACAGGCTACGGTACATTAAGTTAATATAATCTAGTCAGATGCTCTTGTAATCTTGAAACATGCTCATTATTTCTCCAGGATTTCTGTAGTTTTTTTTCTTTTAACTCATGCTTTTTCACTCATTTTTTTGTCCACCAGATCATTTTCAGAGTAATAGTTTTATTTAAGCCATTCAGCTCTCATCTATGAGTTGATCAGGCATTAAAAAAGCCCCTAAACTCAAGGGATGAGCCATTGTTGTGGCTCCAATCAACAGAACCAGTGTTAAATTGGATCCATAGAAACTTCTCTATACAGCCTGCAACAAAGACACTAATTACAGGTGACCCCCGACCTACGACCCCATCGACCTGCGAACCACGGGACCTACGAACATATCATATTTAATAAAAATATGAAATTACTGTATTAAAAAAAAAAAAAAATTTTTTTTTTTTTGTGTTTTTGTGTTTAAATGTTCTTAATTTCATGTTCTGGTTGTTTTAAAGGCTTTATAAATAATAATTATGATAAAAAAGATCATTTCTGATCATTTTTGAGCAATTTCTGAGCAATCTTGGGCAACAGGAAGTAGGTCTTCAGTTTACACGGTCACAAATTAATGTAGAACACCGGACGGCGGACGCCATTTTAGGTTCAGTCACTGGGGTCTCCGGTCACAGAACACCGGACGCCATTTTAGGTTAGCTGCCCGGGAGCCAGCCGAAGACTGGTGACCAGGATGGCTTCATATGGATTAATTACGAGCTGGAAACGTCTCTGTGAACTTTGTGGATGTCTCAGGCAGCAGCGGATTTATCGCCGATCGTGCCAGGCCGCCGTGCGAACACCTCCGGCCGGCCTGGCTACACCTCCGGCCTGGCTAGCTCCAGAAGCTAACACGGGAGCTAACACGGTAGCCGGCCGAAGACTGGTGACCAGGATGGCTTCATATGGATTAATTACGAGCTGGAAACGTCTCTGTGAGCTCTGTGGACGTCTCAGGCTGGAGCAGGAGCTACAGATTGATCGCGCCGCCGCTCCAACACCAGCTCATGGCTTGGCTAGCAGAAGCTAGCCAGCTAGCTAACACAGGTCTGGAGCAGCTGCGGTGGTTCACTGGCCGGCCGCCGCGCTGCTCGGCCCCGACAACAATCAACGCATGGCAACCTAAGATGTCGGCTTTGACCATCTCAAAGTAAGAAAATATATTTTTATTTATTCTGTAAATGTGAATAGCAATGTTTAACATTACAGTACACTACTGTACATTTAATGTGTGTGCGCGCTCCGTTAGCATGATAAATAAAGGTTGAATGAATGAATGAATGAATAATTTTTTTTTTAAATATAATTTTCACCCCCTACCTACGAACGGATCGAGCTGCGAACCGTTCTTAGGTCCCTAACTCGTTCGTAAATCGGGGGTTTGCTGTATTCCAATTACGTTAGTTATGTTTTAAAAGAATACCAAAGGTGACGGTTTGAAAGACGAAAAACTGTATTTTTGCATCAATGAGGTGATTCTCAAATAGATGTCTGAACACGTGACATGTAGATCAGCTGAAGGAGGATATGTCAGCTCTGGTGTGCCTGGACTTTGCTGGATTTTTTTTCTGTTTCTTTCAGATACTGTTTATCTGATGAAAATTGTGTTTTTGTAGCTCTGACACTGAAGCACAAACCCTTACTAACACCAGGCACATATGGTACAATATGCTGTCACGGTCAAATTTGAGGACTGGGCTGGACCAGAAAGCCTGGACCTTCAGCTCAATATCAATTTAAAACAGTAACGTCAAACATTTTAAATAAATTAGGGATAGTTTAAAACTTCTGCACAGCACAGTCTTGTTCTATATTACTTGCAGTCTTAGTACCAAGGTGCTTCCAGATAAGAACTGTTCTCTTTGGTAAAATATCACAACTCTGCTTTCCCTTTGCATGAAACAAAGAAACAAACAAAATAAATCACACTAACTGATCATTATTAAATGAAAGATGATCGTTTATAGGTTAATACCCCTCATCTGGGTTGGGCTCAGACATTGGTCCTCCTTCTACAAAGGTTCCCATACGACTCTTAGAACGCTCCAGCTGGATCTGGCTCTGAGTTCCTGAGGAGACCAAAGGAAAGCAGGTGAAATGGGATGAACTGTCGCTAACAGGTGAGTAAATGAGACAAGAATGCAGGCAAAAACTTAGGAATGCATATGAGAACAAAACCACTAAAAACAACAAGGAATGGAGAACACTGGGGGGTGAGTAAAATTATAATGTATGTTCATTCAACCATTATTTATACAGTAAGTGTATGTTGTTTTTCTTCTTCTTCTTTCAGCTTTTCCCTCTTCAGAAGTAGCCACAGTGAGTCATCCTCCTCTGTTTCACTCTGTCCTCACTCCAACTACCTCCATGTCCTCTCTAACTGTATCCATATATCCCCTCTGTGTCTTTTTCCAGGCAGCAGCATTTCTAACATCCTTCTACCAGTATACCCACTGTCCCTCCTCTGGACATGTCCAAACCACCTCAGTCTGGCCTCCCTAACTTTATCTCCCAGTTGTTTAACATGTGCTGTACCTCTGATGATCTCATTCCTGATCTCATCCATCCTTGTCACTCCTAAGAAGAACCTCAGCATCTTCATTTCTGCCACTTCCAGTTCTTTCTCCTGTCTTTTTGTCAGTGTCACTGTCTCCAGACCATACAACATAGCTGGTCTCACCACTGTCTTGTAAACTTTTCCTTTGACTTTTGAAGCCACCGTTTTGTTGCAGATCCCTCCTGAAACGTTGTCTGAAACTCTCTCTGAATTTCAAAGTTCAAAGTGAGCCAGAGAAGGCTTAAGGTTTATGTTACAAAGAAATGAGATGAATGCAAGTTGGTGTGGCTGGTGGGTGAAAACAACAGTTCTGAAGCAGTTGCTGTCATGACTCATGCAGTGACATGGCTCCCTCAATCAATGACCTGCAGTCTAATGTGACATCATCTGCTTGCCTACAATCTAGGCCCCTTAAATCTTGACCTGCTAGCAGGTGATCATTCAAAGGAAGGTCGCTGAACCAACCCACGTTGGGTCGACTCATGTGGGGCCGAGTCGAGCCCATGGGGAAAGGGCTTATGTCTCCTGGCTGGCCTGGGAATGCTTTGGAGTCCTCCCAGAAGAGCTGGAAGAGGAGGCTGTGGAAAGAGATCTGGACCTCCCTGCTCAAGCTGCTACACCCGCGACCCGACTCAGGAGCAAGTGGAAGAAAATGGACGGATGAACATAAGAAGATCATCCTGAGAGATGTTAATGAGATTTAGAGAAATACACCCCAAAACTACCCCTCCCACACTGGAGGTGACCCTTACCTCATTTATGTATTACATATATCAAGAAGTTTTTTTATTAAAAGAAGTCAATGGCATTTCATCTTTACTGAGGATTTTAAAAACTTTTCCCACTCACCTTCTCGTCTCAGCGTCTCTGCTGGTTGATCGGCTGGTGTGGGATGAACTCTAAAGTTCCCTGAGATGTTCAGGCGGCAGAATGGATGGAAAACAATTTTTTTTTATCAATATCGTGATCGAACCTTTGTATCCCATGCAAACGCTTACCAAAAGATGGAAAAATGTTGTTGATGTTCAGCCAGGCTTTTATGAAGGGAAAAATCGATATGAGAAGACCTGGAAAAAGGAGGGAACAATTCGATGAACAAACTTGCATTGCGTAATGACTGGCATATTCAAGTATAAAGTAATATCTGAGCTGCAGGGCTCATGTGCCTCTCTGTGGCTCTGAGCTCCAATTCAACAGTTATTAATTCGCCTTATAAGCCCGAAGAGCCGGCAACACAGGCCGGCAGCTCCTGAGGGTGGCTGTGATGCATGTCTGTGCTCGAAATATCATGAAACTGCAGAAGGAGTGAGAACTATCCGCCGAGAACACTCTGTTCATACTCATTAGTCAGCCTAGGTGTCGGAGGCGTCATCACGGCACCCCCTTCCAAATAATTAGGCGCTGCTCAGTCGCACAGATGCTGTGAGAGGAAAGAGTCTCAGTCACGCTGATTTTATTTGCAAATGTAGAAGCCATGTTGTAGGAAGACAAGTTAATTATTGAAAGCTGATCAGATCGTCAGTGAGAGTACATTTCACATTAACTATGCATGCTGGTGACTTCCTCAGAGCAGAAGAGCTGCCCTTTGCTCTTTCTGGCCAGGAGAGCGGTTAAAGACACGCCTTTATCTTGGCCACGCAGCTCGGCCCGTCTCCCAGCTGCTTCTGGTTGCACTGCTGTATCAGATGAACAAGCGAAGGATGGAAAACGTCACACGCCACAGATCCTGGCGTTCCGATTTAATTCATTAGTTTGATCTTTGTGCAAACAGACACCACGCCGTTTCACTTTTCAAGCATTAACAGAACCGTATTTGGCGTTTGGAGTCTTCCGATAAAGATTTGTGATATTTATTTCCCTTCAAATACATTATTTAAAACAAGATATTAAAGCGTCACTGACATGATTTTTTAACTATGCATAAAATTGCTCTACATAAATATCTTGTATCATTCAACTATGTTCGTTTTTGCAAACAAAATGATAAATCTATTTAATTTTGATTTAAAAGTGATTTTAAACTTCGCGCCGTGTTTATTCACGGGAAATCCGATTACACGCAAATGCACCATCGGTGACGATGTCTTGGGGGCTTGTCAGTCTGCGTGTGTCTGCAAATCGCGGTTTTTTTTTTTACTTGAAAAATGCCGTTACGTTGTGTCGCATTTGGGTGTTCTAATATCATCAGTGAACAAGTGAGCCTTTTCACTTTCCCAAAAGATGAAATACTTTGTCTAGAATGCAACAAAGCTGCACCCCTCGGAGCCCCGCCTCGCTCCACCTGAAGGTAAGTCTCATACGGCTGCAGACCTAAATTAGATCCTGCTGTTTCTTGTTCCATCACCCGAACTATTTTCGGCTTCCCAAACTGAAGACAAATAGCTCAAATCTTAACTTAGATTGCTAAATTTGTTGGGTTTTAAATTGTCCGCCATAAGAGCCCTCTGCCCAAGACTACGTCACAGATGTTGCATTCGCGTGTAATCGGATTTCCCGTGAATAAACACGGCGCGAAGTTTAAAATCACGTTTAAATCAAAATTAAATTAATTTACCGTATCATTTTGTTTGCATAAACGAACATAGTTGAATGATACAACATACAGTATATATGTTGAGCAATTTTATGCATAGTTAAAAAATCATGTCAATGACACTTTAACAGTATCTGTTTGACTTTGTGATGTAGTTGGTGATAAAACTGAATGGCTTGGTTCAGCTTTTCAGTAAAGACCCTGTTTGAACTGACAATACACAAAATAACACGTAACATGAAAATTAATTAATAAAAAAAAACTTTTTACATTATCATACATTTTAAAGCCAACATTTTTTATGTTTATGCTTCTTAAAAAAAAAAAAAGAAAACCCTAATGTGCTTTTGTTCTGGCAGCTCCCTTCTGCAGGGGTCACCAGACAGCGAACCGCCCCACCACCGAGCTACTCCAAAAACACTGATGCTCTTAATTTAGCTACTAAAACAGCTTTAACTGTCTAATGAACCTAGAACAGGACATGTTTCAAATTCATTGCACCAAGGAATCTTCCAAAGGTTGTGTGCGTGCGTGCATGCGTGCGTGCGTGCGTGCGTGCGTGCGTGCTTGTGTGTGTGTGTGTGAATCACTGCAGAGCATCAATTTTAAAAAAATGTTAAATCGTGTCATCTGGACCAGTTTCTTTAAGTGAGAAGTGTTTCATCTCCCATCCAGAGGACTTCTTCAGTCTAAGGCCTGCTGACCAGCTCTGCTGTCCCACAAGTAGCCTCCAATGCTGTGTTTCAAGCCGTAGCCTCCAATGCTGTGTTTCAAGCCAACCTCCTGTTTGAATCTCAGTAGCAGGCTTTTAACACATGCAGAACACACCCATCCATCATCTTGTACAATACAGGTACTCCCCGACTTACGAGCGCATCGACATACGAGGTTCCGGACTTACGAGCTGACTAACGAACAGTAAAGTTGTACAGAACATACAGAAAATACAGCACTGGTATGTGTTTTTAGATGAAAGTGTGTTAGCTAACAGTTTGTAAACAAGTTTCTGATGCATGTTTATGAACTAGTATGTACGTTTGTGTTGAAAAACGAGTGTTCGTAGTAGCGCCAGCATACATTTTCCGACTTACGACCGAAAATCTGGACTTACGAGCGACACGTGTTTCGTGTTCCGACATACGAGATTTCGTGTTACGAGCACCTCGTAGTAACGGAACTCGCTCGTAAGTCGGGGACCACCTGTATAATCAGAAGTTTTAGGCCACATGGTCAACTTGCACAACACAGAACAACCACAACCTAAAGACGTCTCCATGCATGGGTTCGACAAAGTTCATCAGTCTCACCGAGGCCTCCAGCTCCAAGAAAGATACCTCCTACAGCATCGGCATCGCACTCCCGAGACACCCCGATGATGATGCAGCCGGCCACAATGCTGAGCAGGGCTGCGCCCACCCGTAGCCCATGGTACTCCCCGATGCTAACAGGGTTCATTCAGCAGGTGGAGGCACCCCACCTGCCTTCCAACACACAATGTAAAGTCCTGACACTGGACTCTGCTTCAGCCCCACTGCTGTCCGTGTGCACAAAGCACTCCCATCCCTGCCTTTCACTTTCTCTGGCCAAGCCTCCGTTTCTCCAAACTTCTCATGCATCTTTAAAGCGGAGCTCTGGTTTCTGCCCCTGAACATTAGCAAGCTCAAAGCGCTGACTCGTGGCAGAGAATTGTGGCGCAAATCAGATCTCAGATCAGATTCGAGTGAAGATTTCAATTAAAAACTGATGTGTAACTGCGGTGGTCAAGGACAGGATGGCGAAGCAGCAGCTGTACGAAGGTGGAGCAGCAGGAGCAACAGAGAAAGGAGAGTTGAACTATGGGCATTGTGTGATTTTTCTGCAAGCTTGAAGGAAATGTGCAATGAAAGGTTCAGTGAGTCCTTCATGATGGGGGCTCAAGGCCATCCACAAAGGCATGCAGTTGCCATAGGAATAACATATCCATGGCAACGCCAGGATAGAGAGAGACCGGTGAATATAGGGTAACAAATTAACGTACAGTACATTTCCTCCTCAACAAGTAGTTTTTTTTTCCATCTGTCTTCAGAGCAATGTCTCCATTCATTATTAATCAATGTGTGTGTGCCTGTGTGGAAAAAAGAAAATGAAAAGAAAAATCAGGTTTTATTATACACCAGATGTTTGTCAGCCATTGCATGATGTTATGCCCTTTCATTAGTCAGTAGCGAACGAGCTGTTTCTTAGCAGACAGAATGTTGGAACCTCTAATAAAAACAATTATGAGCTGGAGTTAGCTGAAGTTAGTGTGTTTCAGGCAGCATTTCTCTCTCTTGCAGACAAAGTGCAGGAAAACAGGTTAGAACAGGGGTCTGTCTGCAACCGTTACAATTAAAAGAGCCATTTCTGTTCTTCACTAAATTAAACGTCTAGAGCCACAAATCCAGCTACAATTGTCATTATCAACTGATGGCCCATGGGCCACTTTATGTTTGTTAGAGGGGGCTTTTCTGGCCAGTAGGCATGAAATTATGAAACTAAAAACATCCAATAAATGTTAACATTCATTGATATTTTAACATGTTGAGACAAAAGAAAAGACTGGATTCTATCATCCATCCATCCATCCATTATCTTTACTCGCTTCTTCCTTTTGGGTTGAAGGGCGTCACTGGTGCCCATTTATGTTTTTTTTGTTTTTTTTATTGTGGAGAAATTGAGTACACTACTTTGAAGAAATAAAGCATAAAGTTAAAGTGAGTATCATTTACTCTGTGTATTAGTGCTAGTATCCACATATTTGCAAAGGAAATGACAGGATAATCCTAAAACTAGACATTTTTTGTGGTGGATATAACATCTTATAAAATTCCGTTTTATGTTAATTTTGGTCACAGTTTGAAAGAGCCGCTGCAGAAGGACCAAAGAGCCACAGATTGCAGACCCCTGGGTTAGAATATGCTTATTGACTGTTCTTTTTAATTATAGTGGCTATTGTGTTTATTTGTTTCGTAATAAAAAATGCAAATATGTAAGCTTTCAAAAATGTTTAGTTTGGATTATCTCGTACAGTAAAGGAAAATAAAAAGTTGGAATGCGTTGGCCGGGAATCGAACCCGGGTCAACTGCTTGGAAGGCAGCTATGCTAACCACTATACCACCAACAACGTTACAATTTTCAGAGCACATTTTATACTTTTTTAATGGATATGATCGGACATGTTTGGAGTGCTAAAAGAGTAAAGAAATGGTTGCCTTTGTTTCATTATGATCACCAGGCTCTAACCAACTGGGCCAACCTGCTTACGTCACGGTGTGTGGACGAAGAAATTTAGAACTCAAAATCAAATGGAAACGTGCACATCGGTGTTTGACTCATAAATAAAACATGACGTATACCAAGCATTATTCATGCAAAAAGCAACTGAACACCGCAGACCGTATCAGTTTAAAAAATGTACTGTAGATATGTTCATCCAGACCTCGTGGCGCAACGGTAGCGCGTCTGACTCCAGATCAGAAGGTTGCGTGTTCAAATCACGTCGGGGTCAATCTCTTATTTTAATTTTTACTTTTTTTTGTTTAGATAATGACTGTGGTTACAGATAATACCTCCAGTGTACACAGCTGGATTGCAACAAATACTGTACAGGAGAATCAACAAATGTGATTTGTTTTTTCCTTTATTGTTTTCTTGCATGTTAGAAATTTGCAACACAAATTACTTAAAAAATTGTATGGTATGAGTTGCGTTGACAGGCTACACATTTTGTTGTAAAAATGAGTAAAATTCTGAATTACCGGTAAAGGGAGTTAAGTCCATTCTTAAACATGGCGATAACATTACATATTCTGTAAATGCAACCCTGAGGTTGTTAGACTCATGAATATCTAACCAGAATAATCATCACATCATGTTGCTGCTGATCTGTTTCATGTTGCTGCTGATCTGTTTCATGTTGCTGCTGATCTGTTTCATGTTGCTGCTGATCTGTTTCATGTTGCTGCTGATCTGTTCATGTTGCTGCTGATCTGTTCATGTTGCTGCTGATCTGTTTCATGTTGCTGCTGATCTGTTTCATGTTGCTGCTGATCTGTTTCATGTTGCTGCTGACAAAAATCAGTTTCATGTTGCTGTGTTCATTCATGTTCATCTGCTCATACAGACTCATGTTTGTGCTGCTGTTTGGAGTAATGTGTGATACAGTATTAGTGCTTAGTGTATTTTTAGTTGATGTTTTTCTTAGTTCATATCTTAGATGTTATCAGTGTTTTTATTTTACATTTTTATTGTTGGATGTAACTGGGACCCTAGTGTACATAAATTATCACATGTACGTACACATGTGGTGCGAATGAAAATAAAGAATTTCTGACTCTGACTGACTCTGATTAGCCTAGTACAAAACAGTGAATGAGAATAATTTCACGCCAAAATTGACAATGCTTAATATTACACGTAATACTAAAAAAGAGAGTACTGTATATTACCGTACAGTATAATCAATTGACAGTACAGCAAGAAAAAAAAAAGTGGGCTCGTCCGGGATTTGAACCCGGGACCTCTCGCACCCTAAGCGAGAATCATACCCCTAGACCAACGAGCCACAACGTATTGGTGAAGCGTGATACCTTCATGTCTAGATGTTTCAGATACTGTCGTCCTTTCGGGTATCGTACTTGTAACTATTATAAGACAACTGATTACGTGTACCTACAATATTACGCTTTTACTGTACTTGGTAATTTGTTCATCAGGAAATAAGTTTTCATCAGAAAATGAATTTTTATGAGGAACTTAAAAAAAAAAAAAAAACTATCTCGAACAGAACAGAACATCCAGGTAAACACGAACCTCCCTAAATGTACAAAGCTTGAACTGAGCAGCATTTATCCGTAAACTGTCCTGAAACTTCTTGGTCTTCAGATACTGTAGTTAGCTAACTGCTAGCATGTTATGCTAATTGTAAAGTTTAAAAAAATGCTAATGCTACAAATAATATCACATATCCAATACTTACGTTCTCAATTTACCCAGGGTGCAGTCAGTAAGTTAGTTTTTTAAAGTTTCTAGGCTGTTTGCCTGCGGGCACACCCAACCTGCCTTTGTGATTATTACAGTACTGGCCTAACCTGTCCAAAAGGTGATTGGGGAGTTTTTAACATTACTTCATCTCTTTGTGATCACTGATCAGCATTGTTTCAAAAACCACACCATAAATTAAAAGTGGAACATTGCTGATGGTTGTCTTGTAAGCAGCTAAGCTGATATCTGCTGTATTATTTAATTATTTGTTTATCTATTTATTTATACATCTTTGATCTTTGATTTTTGTTGCACTTTGTAGCACTTGAGATTTTTGTTAATGAAAAGTGCGTTATAAATTAAATTCATTATTATTATTACTATACACTAAAACTTGGTCACACAAAATGCTGTACAGTGCTACTTTTCTGTTTCTTGCATCCAACAGGTTATTCGTAACTGCTAAATGGCATGTTTAATATATCCTTTTATGTGAAAGCAATGCCACAGTACTCGTTTGATGAAAAAAAAAAACATATGACAAACTCTGCTGTTATGCTTTACCATTGTACGCTGTGAGCAGTGAAATTGCAGCACTTTCAGCTAAATTGCTCAGAGGGCCCACAGAGAAAGCCAAGAGCTCGGGGGACGGACATCCAGCAGTAATTGTCATTAAGTAAGGTTGTTTTCCTCATGTCTTTTCTTGGGTTTTGTACTGTGTCCATTTTTTCCACTTATTCAAACAAACAATGCCAGTGACCGATATTTATTTTATTTTATTATTTTTTACATTTTTTTATAGTTATTTTTGTATGAGTGTGTGCACCCTTTTATTGTTGTTTTTGGGAATTATTATTGTAATGAAGGCCTGCTTAGGCTACCATAATCTGGAAAATGTATGTGATGTATCTTTGGAATGTTATTTTCTATAGAAAATGTTAATAAAAATTAAAGTGAAAAAAAAAAGAGGTTGTTTTGTGATTTAAAACCGAGTTTTATTTAAAAATTAACCCATTGGTGGGCCCATCTGAGCGCACCATGAGACTTATAGCAGGCAACTACAGTATGTACAGGTCCTTTATGTTGCAGGTTTAGCAGAAGACTATAAGCCTCAATTTCTTTTTCAGGAAAAAAGTACATCTAGATTCATGTAAAAAAAAATAAGATGGAATACAAGTCAATTTATTTACACAAGAATAAAGATTTCTTAAAATCTCTTAAATTTGTCAGCACAGTACATTTATATTATCTTGCATGTCATGTAGTCTTAAATGAGAAACATCAACCAAGCTTCAAGATTTTTTTTGTTAATGTTAATGTTTAAATATTGTTTTGTTTTGTTTGTTTGTTTGTTTGTTTACATGGCACTTTTCAAAGCCACTAAAGTCCATTTTTGTTTCCCCTAACATTTTTATTACCATTATGTGGCATCTAGAAAATAATATTTTCCGTAAACAATAGATTTCCCTGATTAAGAATTAAATCCATTTGAAAGTTGTTGTAACATATTGTGTTAATTACAAAATCTATATGTTTAGAACGCAAGGGTGAATATTTCTCTTGACATTTTTTTGTGTGTGCAAAGACATAACTTGTAAATGAGTCCCCGTGACTCAACGAGGCTAGCCTGTATAAATAAAGGTTGAATGAATGAAAAGTATATATCTTATGTTTGGTCAATATTGTGTTCAACATGACAGTGATAAGTACAGTAAATCATCAGTGCTTACTAATAAGTTCGAGTCAGCACATTGTACCTCCTGCATACGGGTTCTTACCTGATGTCACGTGACCCAAACTCAGCCATCTTGTGGAAGAACGAAAAGAGAGAGCTAACACGCATACAAACCCTGAGCTGTCACAACTAGTCCAGGTAAGACAGCCAAAGTTTCATACACTAACCAGGAAAATACCAACATTTGAGTTAAGAGCCATATGACGGGGACATGTTCTCGGGATCTGTGCTGGTTGGGAGTGTTGTTAAAACTAACCAGGCTGACGCGGCCTCGCAGCACCGGACTCCGGTGAGTCCGTGTGCCGGCCGGGTCGCGTGGAGTGCGGCGAGCTGCTGCTGTGGATCCAGGCTGCTCGGGAAGGCCGCGTGTAGCCGTTAGCTAATCCGCTAGCCAGCTAAGTACAAACGTTAATCGTATATATCTGTTTTTACCGGAACAGTTGTTACGTGAAACGCATGATTTTACATGAAACACATGATAAAACACAAAAAATTCAATTTGTGACATTTTTGTAGTGATTATATTGAATTAAAACGCTGGTTGATAGCTGAGGCGCTAGCCCAGAGATATGGGTGTCGTGTTGCAACAGCGTGCGGCGTAAGGGGTACTTTAAACTCCAGTGAGTGTCCATACCGTACAGACAGACCTTTTTTGCTATGATATTAGAATCAAACGAAAGACTTGAGTTTCTCAGTGAATAGTTTATTTGTCTCGTTAGTTCTTTTTGTGCCACTGCAGTGTTGGCAAGTGATTTAACCTTTTTGAGTGACCACAGATCCAGTCATGAGGTCAGCTTCAACCTGATGTTCAACACCACTATGTTGCACTATGATTTGTTAAACTGTATCTTAATGTTTACGTTGTGAAGCATCGACTGATCGTTTTATACCACAATCCTGACAACTTTGGTACAAATAAATCATTTTCTATGTTCCTGTTAAATCAAAGAGCATTACATTTGCCAAGATACTTAATGCTGTGGACCAGTTGGGTCGTTTTCAGGAAGCCATCATGAAAACTAAAATGTTTTGCTTTCAGTAAACAATAGAAAACTTGTCCAACACACAAGACACTTGATGTAGTTGTGTAAAACATGTCTGTATAAGTTGTCTAAAGTAGGGAACATACACAGGCTTTCCAATGAACTGTGGATTTATAAACCCTTTGTAGTTTACTTGGTGTTAGAGATTTGACGAAGTCTTGCCACATAATAATAAAGAGTTAACATGCAGGGTCATCTTATAGAGCTAGTATTTTTCTATTTGCTTTTTAATTTTAATGTATCTTATTTACTTAAGGATATTTATTTAGTCAATTACAGGTGTTTGACATAGACTGCAGTCTGGGAGACTTCCTAAAATAGCATTTAGCAGATTGAAATCTTATACGGTTTGTGTGCTAGTGGGATGGGCCCGTGTCTCCTAAGGGGCTAAAATGCATAAAACCCTCTAACAAACCTATTATTTCTCTTTGTTAATAAATCCATCGGGTGTATATGCAATGAAAAAAAAAAACACACGCACACAAAAAAAACACTTATAAAAGCTGGTCTAGTATTTGGAAAGGCACACCCATATTTCACACATGTTTGAGATAATTTAGACTGGACAGAAATAAATCCAAACTTATCTCACTTTGTTGAGATGTTCAAAGGTTGTTTTGAAGAAGTTGAGCTTCTTGTTGCATGTCATATGTATGAACAGACTGCAGAGGGTTTCTCTCTCCAAACTGACAACAAAGCAACAACTTTTTATTTGTGCAAGCTAGAAACGTGATGCTAACCCTATTTTCTTTTCTTTTGCATCTTTGTAGAACTCCAGGAAAAAATGGCCGAAACCCAGACTCTTACCTTTGGACCAGAATGGTAAATAAACTTGTATGACTGAATGATCATTGTGGGAGACTTTTAGCTTCGAAGATGTTTTTCAGTTTGAAACTAGTGCAAGGTTTACGGCCTGTTCAGACATGCCACCTGCCTTCCCAGCTTTGGTTGTCATCTCTTATTTCTCAGTTTGTTAAGTTTTAAAACATTTTCTTTCTCTGCAGGCTCCGTGCTCTGTCTGGAGGTGGCAGCAGTGGAGTTGGTGGAAGCAGCAATGCCGTTGTTTCTCCACCCCTCTCACCTGCATTGCCAAAGTATAAACTTGCAGACTATCGCTACGGGAGAGAAGAGATGCTAGCACTTTATGTAAAGGATAACAGGGTGGGTTGGCTCTCAGTGTTTACACCATTGCTGCCAGTTTAGTTCATTTAAACATAAACAGTATTACTGTAGTTTCACAATGAGTTAGTTATATACTGTATATATACACACACACATTTGTCATAATTCATTTTTTAAAGCATTAATAAATGAAAATAAATGTGTATTTTCTCTTCCAGATTCCTACAGACCTACAAGATAAGGAGTTCCTGTCCATACTGCAAGAGGAACCCTTACCACCTCTGGCGCTTGTGTCTTTTACAGAGGAGGAACAGGTTGGAGCACTTTTTAGAATGTCAAGTTATACTAAATGGAAAATTATAAAGTAAATAGCCAACATAAATAGGCCAAAACTTGTTGTGTCGTACCAGTGTAAATGCTATTAAGCAGTATTCATGGCTTCCAAAGATAACCCACGCTTGTCCAGTAGCCTGTGGACAATGTTTTGTCCAAGCTCTAATGGTGCATTCACACCTAACAGCGTTTCAACTTCCAAAAAGCTCGTCACGCACGCAAGTGGACGCACTTGGTGTCCAGACAGGAACGCGAAACTGCGGCGGGGTGTGTGGGAGGAGCTTACCGATATACCGAGTCCTCACTGCACTCCGCCAGGCGAGGAGCTTTTTATTTCTGTCTCTGTAGAGCAGACTTGACTGGTCGTGAAGGACTTGTCGCGAACACACAGCTACAATGAGTTTCTCTTCCATAGTCCATGACTCCGCGGGTTTTTTCTGTGTCCCACAAACAATACGTCACATAGTTGCGCAATCGTTTTCGTCACATAGCTGACTCCCCTCTCTCTCCTCCCCGACTCTCCCTGATTGGTTGACA
>JBBPBX010005962.1:37681-57470 GCA_038048925.1 Garcialebias charrua
CAAAACTTGTTGTGTCGTACCAGTGTAAATGCTATTAAGCAGTATTCATGGCTTCCAAAGATAACCCACGCTTGTCCAGTAGCCTGTGGACAATGTTTTGTCCAAGCTCTAATGGTGCATTCACACCTAACAGCGTTTCAACTTCCAAAAAGCTCGTCACGCACGCAAGTGGACGCACTTGGTGTCCAGACAGGAACGCGAAACTGCGGCGGGGTGTGTGGGAGGAGCTTACCGATATACCGAGTCCTCACTGCACTCCGCCAGGCGAGGAGCTTTTTATTTCTGTCTCTGTAGAGCAGACTTGACTGGTCGTGAAGGACTTGTCGCGAACACACAGCTACAATGAGTTTCTCTTCCATAGTCCATGACTCCGCGGGTTTTTTCTGTGTCCCACAAACAATACGTCACATAGTTGCGCAATCGTTTCCGCGTCACATAGGGACTCTCCCCCTCTCCCCCTGACCCCCTCTCTTCTCCCCCCGACTCTCCCTGATCAACCAATCAGGGAGAGTTGAACGGCGTTTGAACGTTTGAACCGCGAAATCTTCAGCTACAATCAACGTGTGCTTTGGAGGCTGACGCGGGTTCACGTGCACGGAAAAACGCTTTCCATCACGCTCAACACGCACGTGACGTGACGCCCGACGCCAAGACGCGGCTGGAAGCGCGTCCCCCATTGACTTTGCATGTAAGCTGGACGCTCCTGCCGTTGAAACGCTGTTAGGTGTGAATGCACCATAACTCTTCAACTGTGTAACGTAGGAATGTCAAACTTTACAACTGGACACCTCATAGGTCAGCAATGATATTTATCAATTTTAGGTTCTTGGGGTCAAAGATTGGGGTCTAGGGTCACCCCTTTCTTTATATCACTATAATTTGATAACTACTTATTTAACATGGACACCTCCTTGGTCAACAAATTTTACTATTGATTTCAAGGACACTGGGCCAAGGATCAAGGTAAAAAGTCACGCCTTACTTTTAAACAGTTCTGATTTGTTAACCCTTAAATAAATGTTAAACTTCACAGCTGGACACCATGTGGGTCAACAAAGATCCCTATTGATTTTTAAGGTCATGAGGTCAAGGTTAAATATCACTCCTTTAAACGGCTCTAAGGTGGGAACCCTTTCACACAGAAATCTCGAACTTTTTTCTGAACACCTCATGGGTCAACAATTAGGGATGGGGCCAATCCGATATCAGCCTCCGATACCAGCATAATTTACGTGTCGGATTTTTACGATCCAGCCTGCCGATCTTTGCGATCCATGATCCATGATGCATGTCTGTGTCTGATGACCTGCTCTGCAGGTTGGCTTCAAACTATGGAATGGATTTCCTGAACGGAGACATGCTTCATGAAACCCAGAGTATTAAGACCCGCCTCACATTCAGTAAATCCATTTCATAGTTTTCAGCCAGCTAAAACATGAGTAAATGCTGAGCACTGAGCTAGACTAATGGCTAACCAACTTTTCATCATAACATGTCTGCTGTGTGGAAGTATTTTAGACTAAAACACCAGAAGACGGCAACATGCAATGTCTGCAGAGCCGCTGTACCAAGAGGAGAAAGCTCGGTCACAACCTACAATACATCAAACTTAATAAACATTGAAAAAGCACCACATTAAAGAGAACGAAGATTGTTTAGCCAGGCACCGCAGTAAAGTTAGTTTTACGTTGGACGTTCGAGCTCCGTGGCTTCAGCGGTCTGTTTCTCACGTTCAATTCGGAGCAGACAGTCTGATTTCAGTCAGCCGTGTTCAGTCTGCCCGTCTCGGAGGAGTAGACTGAGCGCAGCTGACTGAAATCAGACTGTTTGCTTCGCAGCTTGATTGAATATTTACAGCCAACATATAGTTGACATTTACCATCCAGGAGATATTTATCAGCTCAAGATGAGAGTTCTGTGATGGAGTTAAATTCAAAGCGGTCTCCTCAGATAAATACTGTAGTCTTAAATTATTATTTTTATATATGAATGTTTCTGTTAGCTTATTTTTATGTTTTATGTACAGTGCCCTGAAATGACTTCTGTTGTGACTTGGCGCTATATAAATAAACTGAATTGAATAGACAAAAAAAAAGTATGAACTGAAAAATTAAATAAAATTATATATATAAAAAAAACAGCTACATTATGAAGCGATCTAAAATACTAAAAACAGGAACGTGTGTTGGTTTATGCCATAAACTTAGCAAATGTTTGAAGCCATTTAATCACTTTAATATCCACTTTAAAGCTAGGAATAAAACTAACAGTATGTTTTGTGTTAGCAGAATTTAATTCTAACTTTGAAACTTATACAACATTAATAAAACTTAACTCAAGTTGCCTTTTTGGACATACCGGTACATAAATATATTTGTACAAACTGTACTTCCCCGAGCGCTGACCACGGCTGCTCACTGCACCACCTGGTGGTGGTTGGGTTAAATGCAGAAGACCAATTTCGTCTGTCAAGTATGGGAACATACACAGATGACAAATGTGACAAATTATTATTATTATTATTATTATTATTATTATTATTATTATTATTATTATTATTGTTGTTATTATTACAGCCTCATAAAATCAATTATGATTATGTTATTGGCATAGTATCCGTACTAGGGATGCACCGATAAATCGGCCGGCCGATCGATCGGCCCCGATTTCCTTAATTTGGGGAGATCGGTGATCGGCCGATCTTTAAATGAGAAGCCGATTTTTTCCACCGATCGCATCTGCCTCCGCAAAGGTCGGAAAATCATGAAGATTTAGGGTGCATTTTGACATTTTAACACCTGAAAATCGGTATCGGCCAAAATCGGAATCGGCAGGTCAGACTTTCTAAAAATCGGTGATCGGTGATCGGCCAGAAAATTGAAATCGGTGCACCCCTAATCCGTACCGGACGATATCCAGATGTAGGTATCTGGATTGGATCGGAAGTTTAAAAAAAAGTGGATCAGTGCATCCCTATCAGCAATGCTATCTATGGATTTTATGATACAATTTAACTGTTGCATTGGCTTTACTACAGTTTTACTACTTTAAAGGACAACACCCACCATGACAGTAACAATTCACCATATAGGACAATTACTGTAATTTAATATTATGTCTATTTTCATTTTTGCATTTGGGCCAGGCGAGGGTTAAAAAAACAACAAAAAAAACAACCCACTCCCGAATGAATCCGGAAACCTGGCCGAAGAGTCCCGAAGTGTCATGTGACTTTTGTTACATCTCCACCCAGAAGGCAGAAGGCAGGAGTGAGTTTCCATGGAGGTTTATGAGAGAGAGTGGGAGTTAAAACTGCATATTTCCTGTTCATTTATATGGACCAGCGCTCTGATTTTATTTATTATTTATTTTATAACACCGCTGCGGACCGTTGCTGCTCTCACCCATTCTGCCCAGAGGAGCGAGCCGCGCGCGTCTCTGGCTCCTCGTTCCGCTGGTCACCTTTGAAGTTCCGAATTCGTGCCGGTGTAATTTGCTCCCTCGAGTGTATGTATTTGCTCTCGTCAGCCTTGTTGCGGGGAGCACGGGGGAGCACGCGCGCAGAGCTCCGCTGCGCGGCTGCCTTTCTGTACTCCCGACCTGTCTGGTCACGGGGGGAGAGAATAAAAAGCCGATGCGGAAATGAATGAATTTGTCGCGATCAAACGAATTAAACTAGTATGTCTACGTGGATGCTCGCTCAGAATATGATAGACATGAGTGAGCGACAGCAGGATTAATCAACAGGCAGCTTTAGGGAATATTTAAAAATGCTTCGCTTTTTCTTTTCCTCGCTCGCCTGTAACTCCAAGGCGTCACTTTAGTGACGTGAATGCCCATATATGGAGAGGGGCAGATTTTCCCGGAGCTGCATGCTAAAATCTGCTATAAATCATGAAATAACACATTTAGCGTTATTTCTCTACAATATAAATAAACGCTCCTGTATTATTTTTAAATAAACTAATAAATATTAATGGCGATGCAATTTGAAAACATGGTGGGTGTTGGACTTTTAAGTTCTTGGTTAGCTTTTTCTTGCTTTTTTGCTAGCATTTTGTTTCTTATGGATTAAAGCTAGCCTTTTTATTTATTTACCATTTCGCTACTTCTAGATCCAAGCTAGTTTTTTTTGCTGCTATTTACTTAGGATTCACTACTTCTGGCTATTGGATAGCAATGTATTTATTTTTACTAACATTTTATCTACGTGGTGTTATTCACATTACTTTTAGCTTTTTTCCTTCTAATTACTGCTTTTCTGTACATTTGAGCTTTTCTCAAACCTAATTTCAAGCATTTTCTGCGTTTGTAGTTTTTTTTTTATTTTTTTTTTTTTATGCTTCTTGCAGGTTCATTTTCCAAATTTATAGCTCAATGTATTTCAACTAAACTATATTTTATTTTCAGCTTTCAGCAAAATCATTCAGCAGTCTACATTGACACTGCATTTTCACAGGAAATGCAATTTCTCTAGTTTATTTAAATGTTCAAGACTGTTAAGAGATGTCCCAATAAAGAGCAGAATCAAAGAACAGCACCGAGCTGAGTGTTTGTCCCCTTTGCTCCCCTCCCCATTTGTGTCTGCAGAGAAACTTTTCCATGTCTGTGAACAGCACAGCTGTACTTCGGCGGGGAGGCGGCCCGATAGCTGGGGCACCAAGAGGCCGAAGTACCTCAAGAGGTAGAGGTAAGAATCCCGCCGAGATTGCGCACATAAGTGTCATATTTCACTCTAGTTGTTTAATGTGGTTGTAAAGGCAAATTGAAGATGTGGAGTCAAAATCACAAGTTTATTTTTTTTTAAATTGGCATTTGTTTTAACATTTATGCTCGTGGCTTCAGAGTGGCTCCTACAACTGCAGATAGTTCAGATGCCTTTGAACAGCCCACCATTTCTCCCACAGTTTGAGACAGGGGGTGTAACATTAATACTCTGTAGGTTTTGTGCTTACTCGTGCACTCAAACCTCAGCTGCTGACCCGCGTAACTGATCTTCCATAAAGTTATAAACCTCTTCCCAAAACAATGATTTTGTCACAATCAACAGGGCTTGTGTCTCAGGACACTGTCATTATATTCATTATATAACCTTCAGTTTATTTTATATATATACTTTTTATACTACTATGCAAAAACTCAGGACAGTATTACACTTTTTTTTATTTCATTTTATGCTTATGTTCATTGGGTGTTTGGTGTTTTAGGGGTGTTTGGTGTTTCAGTGTTGGTGTAAATTTTCATACTTTTATACTATTATGAAAAAACTCAGGACAGTGTTACACTTTTACTATTTTATGCTTATGTTTATTAAATGTTTTAGTGTTTAGTGTTTAGATGGTTACTGTTGCACCGAGGGACTGAGAGAAACGCAATTTCGGTCCTGTGTACGTCCTGTACATATTGCAGTTCTGACAATAAAGTTGACTTTGACTTTTGACTTTGATATATAATTAATTAACCCTCACTCGTTTAATATTTATATTGTGAAAAGACTTTGCACACATTTCAGGCAATAATGTTTTTATATTCATATAATAAAGGCTGTGGTGCAGAAACTAAGAATTGACAGCAACACTGTAGATCAAGCTGCCTTTAATCCTCGAGATCACACTCAGTCTTTCCACTTTCCCTCTTTTTGTAAGCAAGGCTATGTGTTTGTTTTTTAGAGCGTGTGTGCGTGCGTGTTTTTGTTTGTTTGGGGGCGGGGTGTACATACCGGTTAGTTTAATTCATTTGGAATTAAAAGAGCTACCAGAACTGCAGCATCCTCATTATTTCCCCTAGTTTACCATCTTCTGTGATTTTTGTAAAGTGGCGGGGGTAGGCGGAGACAGGTCTGTGTTGTTCGCTGCTTGTTTTGCTCAGCATGAGGGAATGGGAGCTAGCTTCCTAGAGCTTTTTAGCTAGTGCATCTTTATTCTGCGCCGCTAGCTTAGCGCTAAGTCAGTGCGGTAGGCAGGGCGCTCAGTTCTGTTGACAGGGCGAGGTGCCCTGCTTGTATAATGGTAGGGGAAACACTGATCCTTCATAACTGGGCTACAATTAGTTTTTTCTGCGTGCCATACACTACACTACCTGACCGTACAGACAAAGAAAAATATAGAAAAAACAATCAAGCAAGAAGCAATAGTTTTAACCATGTTGTTTTATTTTAAAATTATGTGGCAGCAAAATTCACGTAACACTTGTGAGGTAAAAGACAAGTTGTTTCCTTATGCTGCTGCAGCAGATGAGGCTCAAGAGCTGTAGCTTTAAATACAAACTCACTAACAAGAAAATAAACCCCTAAAATAAAAGCTTCACAAGCTGGTTTATTGAGCTCTGTGTACACAAGAAAGAAGGACAGGACAGTGTTAGGATTCAACAAATGCTAGGCAAACATAATGGGTTTTCCATTCAGTTTGTGCATTTGGTAAAGAATATGTAAACAAATGAAAACTCCACACTCATTCTAATTCTCCAGTGGGGCCAATCTTCTATTTTATTCAACACTAAACTAGTTATCCAAAGATAAATTTATAAAGGAAAGTTCTGAATTTCATTGTTTGGTATGTGTGGCCTTTTGACTTCAGGTCGAGGAAGAGGCGATGGAGGGTTTTACCAAAGAAGTTTTGATGATGTGGAAGGTTTTGGTCTTGGAGGGAGAGAAATGCATCGCTCTCAAAGCTGGGAAGAAAGGTATTAGAATAATAACGTATTTGTGGTCAAACTAAACCTTGGCAAATTTTTAATTTGTGTGTTTTACTCCTGACCTAATGTGTTTACTTTTGTTTTTATTTCCCTCATCAGGGCAGAGAGACGATTTGAAAAGCCTGGTCGAAAAGATCCCGGTTGGTGTCACACTTGCGTTGCTCATATAACCAATAATTTAGCAATTCGATGTTTTGTTTGTGTGTTGTAAATCCACTGGCTTACCTACTTTGTGCTCTCTTCCACTGTTGTAGAAGTTGCTCCAGGACATTTTCAAATGAATCACAGTGAGTTTGCTCATTCAGGTAAAAACAAAAAAATTGCCTGACTAAGTTCACGTTTCTTAACTAGGAGAAAATGAGGCTGTTTGTATTACCGTACTCGTTTTATAAAATGAAATGTAAATTTTTTTGGTGGTTGTAATCCTAATGGAATTTTCGTCACCTTCCTGGAATTTTTGCAGTTCGAGGCCCGTATGAGGACGCCGGGACAGGACTGCCAAGGAAGCACGACTTTACGCGGTCAGGGAATGGGAATTGGCGTACTTCTCGCGATGATCAGAACGGTGAGGATGATCAGGGGGGCTGGCAACTGGCAGGTTTTCGATGGGACAATGACCGGTGGTGCCCCCCGAGCCCAGGTGGGCCCTGCAGAAACCTACACATTTATCTCAGAGGAATCCTCTTTGATATATGTGTTAAAGGTTCAGTATGCAGTTTCTGTAGAACTGCAGCAGTTAGAAATATTTTCAACAGGCAAAGCATTCTGATCCCTCCCCCTCAGAGCCATATGTGGCTCTGCCCCCTTGTGGTCTGTTGAATTTCAAATTCAAGCTCTGTTTTTATTGGCTGATTCAAATTCAAGCTCTGTTTTTATTGGCTGATTCAAATTCAAGCTCTGTTTTTATTGGCTGGTTACAAACTCTGTTTTTATTGGCTGGAAAATGGCGGGTCACCTTTTCTTTTTAGAAATGCTTATTTACCACCTGGAGAAGCAAGGGGACAATATTTTTTTTAATTTTTTTTCAGAGATTACCTGGCTAACATCAGTCTGTCAGGAGGTAGTGACAGAGTGAAGAAATATGTTCATAAAAAAAGCTACATACTGCAGCTTTAATAGTGTGTTCTGATATGTTCCACATTTAACTAAAACGTTCCAACCTGTAAGCAGCTATTGGCTCCTTTAGTTTTACTGTAATTTAAAGCATTTTAACTTCGCTTTAAACATACCTGCAAACGTCACTTTTCTGTGAAAATCACTGATTTCTGGGGGGTCAGATGCGTGGTACTGTAGATGGAATGATGTCCCATTGACTGGATTTATGTAGCGCTACGTTAATGCCGGCAGTTGTCGACCTGGGGGGGAGGTGGTTAGGATGCGTGAGAGAAGCTGAGCCTTATGTCAATAGCATCATAGCTTTGCGTCTATTCTGCGTTACGCACCGCTAGCTTAGCGCTACGTTCACCTTTGAACAATGTAATGTAGCTGTCTGCCACATACACCAAGATTTGCCCTAAGATTTAAAAGTCAACCTGATGGTGTTATATTCAGTTCAGTTTATTTATATAGCGCCGAGTCACGACAGAAGTCGTCTCAGGGCACTGAACAAAAACATTCATGTATATAAAAAAACAAGTTAACACTATGAGGAGAGATGGCTTTGAGTTTAACTTCATCACAGAATTCTCATCTTGAGCAAGCATGAAGGCAACAGTGGTAAGGGGCAATTTGTTTCAGTCAGTATTCACACAAAACATTTATACTAGACAAGACATTGAGACATTAAAATAACAATACATGACATCACCACTGTTTGTTGAGAAGCCTGATCGTTACAGGGATGAAAGAGTTTTTCAGTCTGTTCATCCTACATGTGGGCAGCAGATACCTGCATCCAGATGAAGCAACCTGAACTCACCATGGAGTGGATGATCAGGATCTGCCAGAATCAGCCTGGCCTTGTTCACTGACCTCTCCTTGTGCAGGTCAGAGAGGTTCTGTATGGCTATACTGGCAGTTTTACTGCACATCCTGACAATCCCCGAGAGTTAGTTCCTGTTTTTACATGTCAAAAGTCCAAACCAACAGATGAAGGTGAAAGTTGAGACTCACTAAAACATGAATAAAACATTCTCATAAAAGTTGAATCAACATTAAAACCACAAAACTTCCAATAAAAAGACAGTCTCTGGTGGGTCTTCTTACAAAGTGAGTTCACATGGGGGTCAAAGGTCAGTTTGTCATCAAGAACAGTTTTGTTGCACCACCTCGACAGCCTCACCGTTAATGACCACAGGAGTGGCAACTGAAGTCTTTTCTAAAATTAACAACCGTCTCCTTTGTCTTAGAAACATTTAACTTTAAAAAGGAAGACTCGCACCATTCAGTGAAGTCCCCGACCACAGGCACGGGGTCTGGGTCATCACTACTGAGAAGGAACAGGATGACAGATCAGCAAACTTTAAAATGTGACACTATGGGAAATGGCTGCGACAATCGTTTGTATATATAATAAATAAAATGGCCGAAAGAACGCAGCCCTGCGGGGAACCGGTAGAGGACAGAAGGACATCAGAGAGAACCTTGTTGAACTTCACCCGCTGAGACCGAACAGCCCTGAAAACCCATCTCTTTAGACTAGCTTATCACTAACTTTACTAAATGTATTTTTATTATCTTCCATTTTATATCCTTTATGTATTTTATATTTCAATTTGTCGCTGAGAATGTTTGATCTGTATTTTTTTTTTTAAGTGTCCTTGGGTGTCCTGAAAGGCGCTTTTAAATAAAATGATTATTATTATTATTATTATTATTATTATAATAATTAATGTCCACAAGCCAACATATGAATCCAGAGGCGACACCGTACAGACATTGTAATTTCTTTGCTAAAATGTGGGGTTAAATACAATTAAAAGCAGATGAAAAGTCAATAAAAAGCAATCTTACAAATGTTTTTGTACCTTCAAGTTGTCCTAAAATCATATTTAAAGCTGCACTGACATCATCTTGTAACTATGCATCATATTGCACTACATATATATGTTTTATCATTCAACTATGTTCGTTTTTGCAAACAAACTTATAAATATATTTAATTTTGATTTAAAATTGATTTTAAACTTTGCGCCGTGTTTATTCATGGGAAATCCGATTTCACGCGAACGCAGCATATGTGACGTAAGGAGACGTAGAAGCAGTCTGCGTCTGTCAGCAGCTTGCCTGCAGCTCGCCTTTTTTTTTTACTTGACAAATGCTGTTACGTTGTGTCGCCTTTGGGTGTTCTAATATCATCAGTGAACAAGTGAGCCTTTTCACTTTCCCAAAAGAAGAAATACTTTGTCTGGGAATGGAATAAATAAAGCTGCCCCCCCCCCAGAGCCTCCTCGCTTCCTGATAAGGTACAGGTAGTCCCCGACTTACGAGCGCTCTAACTTACGAGGATCCAGACTTACGAGCTGGCAAATTTTTGGAAAAAACGCAAAAAATACTGAGTTTTTCTGTGTTTTTTCACCACAGTTCGTTAGCTAAACATGTGGACACACGTTTCCGATCATTTTTATGCACTCATAAGCAGTTTTTCGATGAAAAACGAGTGTTTGTAGTCGCGCTAGCAAAACCGTTCCAACTTACGAGCGAAATTCCGGACTTACGAGACACGTGGCGGCCGTTCCAAATTACGAGATTTCCGTGTTACGAGCGCCTCGTTGTAACGGAACTCGCTCGTAAGTCGGGGACTACCTGTAAAAATCAAATAAATACCGGTGCAGACCTAAATTAGAACCTGCTGTTTCTTGTTCATCTAACTTTCTGCTTCCCAAACTGAAGACATGTAGCTCAAATATTCACTTAGATTGATGAATTCGTCCGGTTTTAAATTGTCCATCCTTATATGTAAATGCAATACCGGAGCCCTCTATGTCTCCTTACGTCACATATGCTGCGTTCATGTGAAATCGGATTTCCCATGAATAAACACGGCGCAAAGTTTAAAATCAATTTTTAATCAAAATTAAATATATTTATGTTTGTTTGCAAAAACGAACATAGTTGAATGATAGAACATATACCCGGTATATGTAGTGCAATAAGATGCATAGTTACAAGATGATGTCAGTGCAGCTTTAAGAGTTCCTGTTGCATCCTTCACTCTACGTGAACGATAAGCAAACTGAAGCGGGTCCAAATGAACTTCAGCTTTTGACAAGAGGGTCTTCCAGACCAGTTTTTCAAATGACTTCATTACTAATGGAGTCAGGGCAACAGGCCTGAAGTCATTCAGGGACTGAGCAGACTTGGCTTTTGGACCTGGAACAATAACAGAGTCTTTTCAATAGGCACAAGACACATGGCCAAGCAGCAGGGACGGGCCATTAAAAGGCTTGCCCAGACCAAAAAAAATTAAGAAATTAGTTTTTGCAATTAACAAAAGGCTCTCCAAATATTTGGTTTCTCTGGTTGGCATACTGCTGTTGCTTGTTTATTTTTTGGTTGACTAGCCTTCTCTCCTATGTGTCTTAATTAAATAAGGGTGTGTTAATAAATGTCTTTACTTAAAGCATGTCGTCTTCTCCCAGAATTTTCTTCTTGGAGTATACCAGAATGCTTACTGGTAATTTACATGTAAAAAAAAAATATCACAAATCCCTCCCCCACTACTACAGGTGCTAGGCTACCTTTGTGAGTTTGCAGGTATGTTTAAAACAGCCTTCCTACTATTGTTAACACTCCAGTGTGCTGCTCAAAGAATGCTAACAAGTGGTGGTCTTTATGAGGAATCTGTGTTGGTTTCCTGTGACCTGCAGCCCTTTGGCTTCTGTGGACTAGTGTTCAGGACCGTTCTGAACTGAGTTACCGGTAATGGTTTAAGTTTTTTCATTGTGTTTATTCACTGTTTATCACATCAATTAATGTTTTTTGTGATTAAATTTTTTTTTTTTTTTTTACCGTGTTTATTCAGATGTGCCTCGTTCAGCAGGGTGGCGAGAATACCCGGACCAACGTCGGCGTTTCCCCTTTGATGCAAGAGAAGATGAGCGCGGCTACAGGAGGCAGAGGTCAGGGAGCGGCAGTCTGGATGATGAGAGGGACAGCTTACCAGAGTGGTGTCTGGAGGACGCAGATGAAGAGGCGGGCACCTTTGACTCCTCAGGAGCTTTTCTCTCTTTAAAGGTAATGGATTTTAACAAATATAAATATTTAAATAAATGTCATTCTCTCAGTTTATTGTCCTGAACACATAAAGCTTCATTACATAGTGACTGACCGATTACAAAAGGCATCAAGATTTCTGGGAAGGCACTTGTGACAAATTTTCTTTTGTGTATTTTTGCTTTCAGAAAGCATCAAAGGAGCCAATTCCAGAAGAAGCAGAGCTCGACTTTAGGCCCATGGAAGAGTGTGAAGAGAAGATGGACGCATCATCAAGGGACACCAAAGAGACCGAAAAAGAGGCCAAAAGAGAAGCTGACAGAAAAGGTCAGTACTGTAGTTTTGACGGCACTTATTTTATTTTATTTTTTTATGTACGCATGGGTGTTAGGATTGTGGTCATTTGAGCTGCATGACAAAGAAAACACTCTGTACTAGGAGTGCACCGATTGCAGTTTTTTGGCCGATCACCGATTTCTACAGTCTGACTTGCCGATTCAGATTTTGTTTTATAAGCAACACTGTTGGATGTTGTCAGGTCACAATGCACCTTCAAATTTTAATATTATTTTGTTGAAAAACAGACCCTTGAACAATATTCTAGAAACAATACAAACTTGTTTTAACAGGTTCAAGGTAGTGCTCTGAAATATAAATGAAGTTTAGACAATTGTTAAAACAAAAAAATTTGGTAAAATTGGTTTCTCATGCAAGCATTGGCCGATTTCCCATAATTAAGGAAATCTGGGCCGATTTATCGGTGCACCCCTACTCTGTACTCCATACCATTAACAATACTATATAATTATACTTCATTACTGAACATGATATTTTTCAAACTTGTACAAAGGATAAAAAAGTTATTTAAAGTGTTGAATACAAGTTCATTTACTTTTACCTTTCGTGTAAAAATGGGTAGACCTTTATCTCTATACAAACAAGAAAACACTGATTTTCACTCCTGGTACTTTATAGAATTTATAACAATTAAAAATTAATAATAAACTATTTTTCTGAGTTGCACTGGTGTGCAACATTGTAAAAGTTTTCTTTAAAATTACTCAAAGTGAAACTAAATGGTTGTGTGCTGGAGGATTTTAAAACTAATTTTAAGTTGGTTTGATTCAGGGGGCAGCAGCAGTGGACGAGCTGTAAGCATCCATTTTTGTGGTTGCACATGTGGCTTCTGGTCTAAACTTGCTTTTTAAGTGTTTGCAACACAACGTGGAATTGGGAGATCATTATTATTGTGAAGTAGAGTAGTTTAATGATGTTTAAAATCTTGTAAGTTTTATTAATTGTAAACTCTTACATGAACATTAGTCTCTGTTTTGTCCCTTGCGTAGTCAAATAGGATTGAAATTGAAACATCATTCACACCAAGCTCAAATCATTGTTTGTTAGACTGAACGCAGCAAGACACACCAGCTGCAGATGATCTTCATTCACCAATCATTAGAAAAAGAGACCTGGTGATGGTGATTTAAAAACATTAATTTTAACTTTGTTTTAAAAAAAAAAAAAAAGGAAAAATCACCGGTATTTTGGAGACACTGATCATCCATTCCACTTAGCCTAGCTAAAAACTAAAGTTTAGTGAAATTTATTAACGTAATCCACATTCATACTTCTTATTTGTTTCAGAGTATGCAAGAGCCTCAGAAGAGGCTGCAGCTGTCGTTCCACCTGTTGCTTCAGCAGTTTTGGAATCCCAGCCCCTTCCACAAAGTTTGTCCCCCAACCATCTGCACAGAACAGAAGTGTCTGAGAGGCCAGCTGAGCGACAGCCACCCCTGGAGCTCCCCCCAGAGTCGTGCAAAGCCTCCAAGCGTGTCCCAATGTCCACTAGCATTTTGAAGTCTCTTCCTATGACCCATGTTTCCACCACTCTACCAGGTGGGATTTGTTTCTTCAGTCTTAATGTAAAAGTTATTTTATTACCAACACTAACATGTTTATCACTTTGTTTCGTGCAGAGGTTTCTGTTCCATCATCATCTGTTCATCTACAACAACAGAAACCCATGGAAGTCCCTGTGGCCATGAACAATTCCTCATCCTTCACATCAAGCAGAATAGCACCTATAAGCAGGCCCACCACTGTGCCACACGACACAGATGAAGACGAGGGGCTAAAACACTTTGAGCAGGTATGTTATGTAGGCTTTTAGCATAAATAAATGTCAGTACTGATGATTTCAAACACTTTTTTTTTTAACTTCTCTTAGAAGGGAAAAAATGTGTAAAATAAATCATGTTACTGCAGATATAAGTGCTCTTTTGGTTTGGTAGTTTTAATTGATTGACCAGTTGAAAGTCTGCAGGATTAAATGAGTATATTTTTGTCACACCAGGAGGCAGAAAAGATGGTAGCATACCTCCAAGACAGTGGTGTGGATGATGACAGACTGTCAGCAAAGACTTCAGAAAAGCCCAAGTCGGCGGGCCTGCCTCTAACCCACGAAGCAGCGCTCAAGTGGTGTTACAAAGACCCGCAGGGGGAGATACAGGGTGAGAATGTTTAAAGTTTTATAGGCTTGAAGTTAAAATTTTACTTTAAAATCATTTTTCATTTGAACCCATGACTTCTTTTGCTTGCTCCTTAAGGTCCATTCAATAATCAAGAGATGTCGGAGTGGTTTCAGGCTGGTTATTTCACCATGTCTTTGTTGGTCAAAAGAGGATGTGATGAAGTGTTTCAGGCTTTGGGGGAAATTGTGAAGATTTGGGGAAGGGTGCCATTTACTCCAGGCCCTGCACCTCCACCACTACAAGTAAATATCCCTTCAAATTTCCTAATTACTTAAAGTCTGAGACTTAGAGGGAAATTTTTATTTGTCTTTAAAAATCATGCGAACGTAAACAAATTTAACGCCAGCTCCAGTACCAGTCAGTGGCCTGTAGATGGTGCTATAGACGGTATACTGTATATATACCGGTATATATACAGTATATATAAAATATGTTTTTTTTTTGGTTTGTTTTTTATCTTGTTGAAATATTTATTCTGCTAAAAATGTAGCATAATCTGTTCTCTTTCAGAGTTACTTTACTCTCATTTACCTTTTGTCTTTCCTTTTTGTCAAGTTAATTTCTATTTATGTTCTAGTTGAACTGCTGGATTCCTTGCATTTCCCCCTGGGATTAAAAAAGTATCGTCTATCTTGTCTTGTCTGTCTGTCTTGTTTATCTGTCTAATGCCCCTTTTCCACCGGTCGGCTCGGGTCGGATGTTACGTCATATGTGCGTCGCAGAGACCCCCTTTCATCCTTTCCCACCGGCTATTCCGAGCGGAGCCGCGCGAGATTTCCTGAGATTTTCGGGCTGCTTTCAGAGGTGTACTGAAGCGAGCTCACCCGCTCCGGAAGGAGGGAGGAGGAGACGAGAGCTGTTTTTACGGAAGCGAGGGAAGCTATCAGGGCAGGACTTTTACATGAATAACACGGTAAAAACAATTGTTATTTTTTAAATTTATAGCAAAGATGGGTCTTCAGCTGAACGTGTCCTTAATAAAATCACGTACTGCTCAAAACTGCACGATTTTAAAAAGTAGTTTCGCCACGAGTAACACGCGGCGCGCGGGCGGCTTTATGTCTTTAAATGTAGCTCAATGAACAGATATAAAATATATTTCATAGCTGACTTTAATAGTACGAGGGCTCCTGAGCTTAACCACGCTTTAATATTGTCACGTATGGTCAAATGTGCTGCATTTAAAGTAGTTTCGCTTTGACTTTTTCCAAAACCTGTGTTTGCACAACGAAAATAAATTATAAAAATTCGAATTTTATTTCAAATAACTCCAACAGGATACATTTCGTATATGAACATGTTGTGATCACACTAGATTTTTTTGAAAAATATCAGCTTTGTGGTTTTTGATAGAATTGATAATATGTGAAACAAAGTAGAAAATAATGGACGTAGGTTGACACATTTATGTCTATAAAACATTGAATTTTATTTCAAATAACTCCAACAGGATACATTTCGTATATGAACATGTTGTGATCACACTAGATTTTTTTGAAAAATATCAGCTTTGTGGTTTTTGATAGAATTGATAATATGTGAAACAAAGTAGAAAATAATGGACGTAGGTTGACACATTTATGTCTATAAAACATTGAATTTTATTTCAAATAACTCCAACAGGATACATTTCGTATATGAACATGTTGTGATCACACTAGATTTTTTTGAAAAATATCAGCTTTGTGGTTTTTGATAGAATTGATAATATGTGAAACAAAGTAGAAAATAATGGACGTAGGTTGACACATTTATGTCTATAAAACATTGAATTTTATTTCAAATAACTCCAACAGGATACATTTCGTATATGAACATGTTGTGATCACACTAGATTTTTTTGAAAAATATCAGCTTTGTGGTTTTTGATAGAATTGATAATATGTGAAACAAAGTCTTTATTGTGTTCTTCTTCTAGTGGTGGCTAGTACTGTAGTAAATAGCTTGAGGAACACTACTGCCACCATGTGGTAAGACGAGTAGGATTCTGGACCCCGCCCACAGAAGGGGTACAAAAAAGCTGTGGAAACAGAACATAGATGTGACCCGACCCGAACTGAGCCGACCTGAGCCGATCCAACCCGAGCCGAGCCGAGCGGTGGAAAAGAGGCATAAGGGACAATTTAAGTTTTTTTTTTTTGTGTTTTTGTTTTTGAGAGGCCCAACTTTTTTGGCCAAAGGAACTCGTGGAAAGTCGGTGATAAAATTCAAGTTAATTTGTCAGTTTTTTTAAAGCCTTTTTATTGACTCTTTAGAGAGTTGTGATTTGTTCTTACTCCACCCTCCTCTGTGTTTCAGGCGGATGGTGATAAAGAAAGGTTAAAGAGGCAGCAGGAGCTCACAGCCCTCAACCTTTACCAGTTGCAGCAGCTCCAGTATCAATACCTCCTCAGGTAAACCTCCATCACATCTAAAACTCTCCCAAACAAATCTTACACAGTTCCTCTAGAGCCAGTCGTTTTATTTCTTTAAAGGTGCAGTCTTTAAGTTTCTGTAGAACGCAGGACTTAGAAAGTTTTTCAACAGGGAAAGCATTCTGGTCCCTCCCCCTCAGAGCCATATATGGCTCTGCTCCCCCTTGCTCTCGCTGAAATTCAGCTCAGCCTCCTTAGCTCCACCTCCACTGCATGTCCTGTCGCAGCCGCTGCCATATTCTGTGTTTATATGTTAATAAAACGTTCTAAAAAATAAAATAAAAACATGGAGCGCTGGTCCAGCACACCAGAACACCAGGAAATCTGCAGAGCCTCGCGCAGCCACGTTGAACCGAGTTTAATTCGCTCGTGACAAATTCATTCATTTCCTCATTGTTTCAGTCATGGAGTCAGCGGAGGAGGAAGCGATCACTTGACTTTTGGCAAAAAAACAAAAGAAAAGTCCAGATCAGGGATGAAGAAGGGGAATTTAATACATTTGTGTCACATACAAAACAGTTTTGCATCGCTTTGCAATCCTTTGAACGAGAACGTGCGCGGCCGCTGGGGCTGGGACAGGCGGGGGCGTGGGTTAGGAGCGTGAGAAGTGAGAAGCTCTGTTTTTATTGGCTGGTTAAAAACTCTGTTTTTATTGGCTGGTTAACGGCGGGTCACTGGGTTTTTAGAAATGCTTTTAGTAACACCTGGTGAAGCAAGGGGAACTATAGTTTTTTTTCAGATATTACTTTGTCTAACATCAGTCTGTCAGGAGATGGTGACAGAGTGAAGAAATATGTTAAAAATATATTTTGAGAAAACTTACAGACTGCACCTTTAAATAAGCAGCTGCACTTGCAAAATCTTCAAAGAGGCTTTGATGCGTAATAATTTCTTTAAAATAGTTACTTATGTCCCTGTAAAAGTTACCTAACTGTGTACAGTAATTTTTACCTTTTTCTCTAAAAAAATGACTCTGTTGTAGTTTGTAAATCACAGAACATGATGTGCAATTTACTTTATATTTTACATAAATACTAGTGGTGTAACGTTACACGTGGGTGTACCGAACTATTTTGGTACGGCACGTTTGGTTCGGTCCACCTGCGTACTGTTTTGGTTATTTTTTCACTCATTAAATTTTTATTAACGGGAGAATATGCGCCGCGGATCTAAAGTTCCTAGGCGAGTTTCAGCACGGCGCTATTATCTTGCAGCACGCTAGCATTTAGCAGCCTAGCATCTTGTTGCGGTCTCCTTTTTGGGAACATTATGGCTTTCTTGTTAAAAGGCGTGAACAAATCCAAAGCTGTGTGTCAACGTTTCACGGAGATTGGATCTGCAGCAGCAGCACGTCTAACTTGTTAACGGACTTGAAACGACGTCATCCAAACGTGAATGTCTCTTCTACAAGCAAGAAAAGCAGCTTGTTGCAAACACCGAACAGCAAAACAACCTTCATCAGGTAATTAAGAACGGTCCAGATCAATAATACAAGCTGTAGGAGTTTTTAAAGCTCTGGATCTACGTCTGAATGTTGTTGATGCACCGGCTTTAAAGTTCTTGAGCGTCACTACAACATCCATCACGTCAACACTTCAGCCAAAAAGTTCAGCACTTTATGAAAAAGCTAAAACTGATATTGTCAACAAGCCCTGGAGCTGATTAAAGCCCTGATGATGATGATGATGATGATGATGACGACGACGACGACGACGACGACGACGACGACGACGACGACGACGATGATGATGACTGAGAGATTCAACCACCTCATAACAACCATTCAAGAAGAGGTATTGTTCTTTTATTATTATTATCTAATTAACTTTTTAATTTAAAGTTATAATCTTATTAATACTCTGATGCATGCTCAATAATCTAGGTAGAAAAAAAAAAAGAAAAAAAAACTAAGTCTGGTCCTCTGGACATTCAAAAAACAAAGCAGTGTTTTGTTTTTTGAATGTCCAGAGGACCAGACTTGGCTTTTTTAGATAATCTTATTAACTCTTTTTTTTTTAACTTCTTTGTATTTTATTTCCAGTCTGGGACAAAGATAGCAGCTGTCTTCTTCCTGTTCAGGGAAATCCACCAGAGATCACCTGAAGCTAAGAAGACTGTGATGACTGAACTCTGAACTTTTCCAGGGACAGGTGGGAGCAGGTCCAAGAAGAGGTTGTGAGTAATGAGGACAAATACAGCTACACTGCAAAATTAGCAAAGCTCTATCTCTTTCTTCCTGCTACCTGTTGTTAGTGAGCGGTTTTCTCCACCGCTGGAGATCTTCACTGCAACTAGATCTGTGCTTTTAACAGAAAATGTGGACAAGTTGGTCTTTTTTGGACAAAACTTAAAACTTGATTAGTTAAATTGTAAACAGTCTGTTGCTTCTTATTGTTCTGGTTCTGGCTGTTATTGTATTAAGATTTTTATTATTGTTAGTATAGTTTATTTTTTGTAAAGAGTGCCGTTTATTTAAAATATCCAAATGGGTCGCATTTATTTATTTTTATACAAATGTATTGTTTACTTGGCATATTTTCAAAATAAACGTTTTGTATGTCTTTATTTTGTCTTTTTTGTACCGAAAATAAACCGAACCAAGCCCTCCTTGAAACTGAACCAAACCGAAATGTGATTTTAGCGTACCGTTACACCCCTAATAAATACATAAAGGTAGGTTTATCAAATTGGAAAAAAATCCACATTAGAGTAAATACAGTATAAAGAGGAAAAACTGAAATTGACACTGGCAAATAATTTAACAGAACAGTGAGCAGAGTAAGAATGATCAACACTAACAGTTTATATGTTTTACTGGTTTGATCAGATTTGGACTAGCACCAGATTAGCTCCCAGGTTCATTGACAATCCCAAGTTTCCATTAACAAAAACACAAAGGGCATTTATGTTTCAAACCAAATCTAAATCATTCAAACTCAAATATGTCCTCTAAATAGGAGGCCATCTTTGTGAAAAGAAACCGCCCATCATTAAAAA
>JBBPBX010005962.1:57786-70138 GCA_038048925.1 Garcialebias charrua
AGGAGGAATGAATGAACTTGTCACGAGTGAACTAAAGTCATGTCCAAGGTGGATGCGCCAGGTTCTAAATATTTCCTGGTGGGCTGTGGGCTGCAAGACCAGCGCTCCCTGTTTTTATTTTATTTTTTAGAACTTTTTATTAACATATAAACTAGGGATGTCCCGATCCGATCACGTGATCCGAAACCGGGTCCCGATCACGTGATTTCAGACTCGACTCGACTCGGGCGTTACACACCGATCAGGGATCGGATATATATGTGTATATTTATTCTAAACACAAACGGGAATATTATATTAACTGTATGTTGAGTTACAGAGTCAAATTGTCTCGGAACAAAACATGCACAATAGTTTTGCAGCAGTGCCTGCCGTAAAGCAGTGCCTGCCGTAAAGCGGTGACTGTCGTAAAAAAGAAGCGGAACGCGGCATTAACTTGAAGTGGAGGCAGCGATGTCTGTCGTGTGGAGATATTTTAAAGTGGATGACAAATGGAAAGTTCGTATTTCAAGAGGAGGTAAGGAAAAGGCTGCATTTAACACAACAAACCTGATTAGGCACATCAGAAACAAACACCCGACACAATACACAGAGTTTAACCAGACAACCCAGCCCAGCTCACGCTGCAAGAGACTTTATAATTTATATTTATCTCATAAAGAAAAACATACACTTCCTTCTGTGAAGCCACAGGAGGAGAGTTAAGGAGTGCTGTTCAGAAAAGCATGTTACTAGCCTTATTTTATAAAACTGACACTTTAAGTTTATTTGTTTACATGCCTGCTCAGGTTCTGGTTCTAGTCAGGTTCTGGTCATGTTCTGGTATTTTAAGTTGAGCTGCTTATTTTAAATTAGACATTTTTATTTCATACTGTTGCACTAAACTTCAATGTGAATAATTTTATTTTAAATCTTATTACTTGATTGTTCAATCTACCTCACAGAAGTACTCTGTTAAATGTTAAGGTAAATAAAATAAAAATTAAGGGACATCTGGATCTGTTTCTTTTTTTTCCCTTCATTTTAAAAATGTATTTTAGAAGTATCGGATCGGGACTCGGTATCGGCCAATTCCTAAAGGACTCGGACTCGGGGCCAGAAAAACCTGATCGGGACATCCCTAATATAAACACAAAATACCGCTGCGCCGCCTGTGTCTTTTCTTTCACCACCCGACATGTCAATCAATTCAGTAGGCGTGTCAGCAAATGACCAATCAGCGACCTCAAGTTTGTCCCGTAGGTAAACGCTCCGCCCTGCTTCTGCTCAAATGATGTCAAGTATTTGGAGCAAAAGCGCTGGAGCTCACACAGAGCTATAATGTGAACTGCCTGCGCGCCGCACGAGCGCGTCGAGCGGCGTGCTGCACAAGAACAGCTATACTGGAGCCTTTACAATGCTGTTATTGCTAGTATCACTCAGCCCTCTGTGAATAGCAGGCAGCCATCAGGGTGCTAACAATCCATCGTTGGGCTGATGGTAGGGGTGTAACGATACACAAAACTCTCGAGACGAGACGAGACAAATTACAGAGTTCGCGAGAACGAGACGAGATTTTAATATTAGTTCAAGAAAACTTCAAAGATCGGTTTTATGCCGCAAAAAGGCTTTTATTCTGTTTTAACATGTATTACAAACTCAACTGATGTCTTCATTTTACTGATTGAATCTCCTTAGACCTTAGAACGTTCAACTTTGTTTAAAAAAATAGATATTCACGCAGGACTTTCCAAAAATTGAACATAAATATCCGCATCAGCACTGAATCTGCAGCCGTCACTCACCAGTGTTGCCAGATTGGGCGGTTCACCGCGATTTTCCTTCTGACTTTTGCGGGTAAAGAGTGCTTTGGGTGGGTGGGACTCTATCTGGCAACACCGGTCACACCGGTGTTTACACAAGTGTGTCTTTACATTCGGGGCAGCGTCGGCAGCGCCGGGACCCTCCATCAATGTAGAGGCGTCTGCGGCACCGGGACCCTCCATCAGTAGTTGGGGCGTCTTCTATAGCAACTTCATCCGGCGAAGCCATGCTGTCCGTGACGCTGACTTGCTAGGGGCTCTGCTAGCGCTAGCATTAGCGACTCGCGAGACAACGTTACCTCTCAACGAGAGATATCGCGGGAGTTTAATATTGCGAGATCTCGTACAACGAGATCTCGTTACACCCCTAGCTGATGGTCCTCCTTGATCATGTGAGCAGCTGGTTTCGGCTGTCATCAGCCAACTGGTTGTGTAACACTAGCCCCTTTCATAAGTCAGATCCGCGCAATTCCCGCACAGACCAGTCCGGCTTTAATCCCCATCGGGTCATTCATAAAACAAAGTTGAATCCGGCCACGGCCCGCCCTCAATGGAGCATTCACAAAACGATTTGCAGCGCGGGTTGAAAAGAGGCGTGGTGAAAATCTGCAGCTCAGAGGACGTGGTGCCTGCGTGTTTAACGTGGGACCGCAGAGGTGTCTGTAAACAAACATGGCGACGCTAGCGAACATCGTTGTGCTTATCCGAATGCTTTTTTTTTTGCTCTCGCATCAATCCGCTCCAGAAGGGCCCCATCCTTCACTGTACCGGTAAGTCCCTTATTAATTTCCTCCTCTGCGCGCAGAGACAGGAGTACACAGGTCTCGGCATCACCCCAATTAGACATTTCCGTGATGATCAATAAAAAAAGAAAAAGATTCGGCGAAGAATAGCGAGTGATGCGCAAGCGAAATACAAATGTCATGTTCTTGTTTACACATTTAAATAGAGCGCGACAGTGGGCGCCGGGAGAAACATGGGAGAGTACGTCATTATTCAAATCAGTTTGAAGCCGCAGCAGCCCGACACCTTTCACAAGTCGACAGATCCGGGCTTAATACTACCTCTGCTCGCGTATCAGGGGCGGATCAGAGGCGAGTAAAATTTACCCGGCAATGCGCGTTCGTGTTTCTTCTGAATGCTCGTTGGAGGACTGAACACGCATCAGAGCCGGATTGAGCTGTTTTATGAAAGGGGCTACTGTGAGGGGGTGCTATTTATAAGACTGAGCTGAACACAGCACCTCAGACTGAGGAAGTCTTTCGGACAAAAGACGAAACGTTTCTACAATTTTTTTGCTTTGTTTTGTTTTTTTGAATGTCCAGAGGACCACACTTAGCTTTTTTAGATGTCCTCTAAATAGTTTTATAACGGCTCTCAATTTACGTTTGATTTGCTGTGGGTAATTATGGTTTGCATCGTCTACTGCCACCTGTAATTATTGTCAAAACTGCTCTATGACGTTCTCATCTGTGCTCAGTCTGTTGATATTTTCCTGCTCTGAAGATTGAAATATTCACTGAAGACCACTCAGCTGAACACACTCCCAATTATATCACTGACAGATGTTTTTTACTTCCTTTGTCTTTAAATGTCTTTCAGATGAGAAACCTTTTACCTCACAACTGAAACAAACAGTTGTTTTTAAATTACAGTATTGCTAAAAAATACAGGTGACCCCCGATTTACGAACGAGTTAGGGACCTAAGAACGGTTCGCAGCTCGATTCTGCCGTAGCTAGGGGGTGAATTTTTTATTTATTTTTTATTATCATGCTAACGGAGCGCGCGCACACATTTAAGCATGTACAGTAGTGTACTGTACTGTAATGTTAAACATTGCTATTCACATTTACAGAATAAATAAAAATATATTTTCTTACTTTGAGATGGTCAAAGCCGACATCTTAGGTTGCCATGCGTTGATTGTTCTCGGGCCGAGCAGCGCGGGGGCCGGCGAGCCACCGCAGCTGCTCCAGACCTGTGTTAGCTAGCTGGCTAGCTTCTGCTAGCCAAGCCATGAGCTGGTGTTGGAGCGGCGGCGCGATCAATCTGCAGCTGCTGCTCCAGCCTGAGACGTCCACAGAGCTCACAGAGCGATTCCAGCTAGTAATTAATCCATATGAGGCCATCCTGGTCACCAGTGTTCAAAGCCCGGCTCCCGTGTTAGCTCCCGTGTTAGCTTCTGGAGCTAGCCTGGCCGGAGGTGTTTGCGAGGCGGCCTGGCACGATCGGCGATAAATCCGCTGCTGCCTGAGACATCCACAAAGTTCACAGAGACGTTTCCAGCTACCGTATTCGCCGGAGGAAAATACGCTCCGGTGTTTAATACGCTTTGTCAAATTATTAACAATAAACAAGAAAAAATTGTACACTATACGCTTCGGTGTTTAATACGCGTCATCGCCACGCGACGCGTCAGCTTTGTCCTGATCAAGATGGCGGCGACAGGACCAAGCCAGTACGAAGAACTTCACAAAGAAACACGGTAAAAACAATTATTTCTTTGCGAGAAAAAATATATTTCTAAGCTGACTTTATAGAAGACGTGTTCCTGAGTTTAACGAAATGTTCAAATCAGCTGGATAAAAAAAAAAAAGTTCGCCGATTTTTATGCAGGCGCCAGGCGGGTCAAACCGGAGCTTTCTTTCTTTAAATTTAGCTAAATAAACGCTTAAAAAATATATTTCTTACCTCACTATAGCAGACGGGCTCCTGAGCTGAACCAAATGTGAAATCAGCTGGATTTAAAAATCCGCGGTGTGGTTTATGAGTGGTATCTTGCAAACAAAAACAGCTACCGGTACATCCATAGCAGGGAGCGGGCAGCGACAGAGTAATCAGTCCGACCAAAGGAGGCCTTTTTCGGACACATGCAAGTAGAAACTTCTGGAAGTGGCCCCTCTTCCTCTTCGCTCTCTGAGTCCTCTGCTGGCTGCTGCCTACAGCGCCCATATAGCGGCCGAAACTGGTACTGCACCATTTTTGCCAAAAATGAAAAACGAAGTATCAGAGCGAAAAATGGGTCTAAAAATATGGGAAAAAATCCATAAATAATACTCTTCGGTGTTTAATACGCTGGACATTCAAATGAGCAAAAATACTGCGTATAATACAACGGTTTTTACTAGGGGTGCACCGATTTCAATTTTCTGGCCGATCACCGATCACCGATTTTTAGAAAGTCTGAACTGCCGATTCCGATTTTGGCCGATATCGATTTTCAGGTGTTAAAAGGTCAAAAAGCACCCTAAATTTTCATGATTTTACGACCTTTGCGGAGGCAGATGAGATCGGTAGATAAAATCGGCTTCTCATTTAAAGATCGGCCGATCACCGATCTCCCCAAATTAAGGAAATCGGGGCCGATCGATCGGCTGGCCGATTTATCGGTGCATCCCTAGTTTTTACGGTAGTAATTAATCCATATGAGGCCATCCTGGTCACCAGTGTTCAAAGACCGGCTCCCGGCAGCTAACCTAAAATGGCGTCCGGTGTTCTACATTAATTTGTGACCGGAGACCCCCGTGACTGAACCTAAAATGGCGTCCGGTGTTCTACATTAATTTGTGACCGTGTAAACTGAAGACCTACTTCCTGCTGCCCAAGATTGCTCAAAAATGATCAGAAATGATCATTTTTATCATAATTATTATTTATAAAGCCTTTAAAACAACCACATCTGCAACAAAGTGATGTACACATGAAATTAAGAACATTTAAACACAAAAAAAATAAAAAAATATTATTTTTTTTTAATACAGTAATTTCATATTTTTATTAAATATGATACGTTCGTAGGTCCCGTTGTTCGTAGGTCGATGGAGTCGTAACTAGGGGGTTTCCTGTAAAAACCTTCCTCTATTGTATGTAAGTTTTCAGTTGAGTTTCTTGTTTCCTGTCTTTCCACTAACTTTTATTTTTCTTGTTTCACCCGACAGGCAGCAATATGCCCAGGCTATGGCCCAGCAGAAAGCTTTAGTTCTTAACTCAGCTCCTCTTCAGCAGCAGCAGCAGCACCAACAGCAGATAAACCACCTTCTACAGCAATACCAGGCTCTGAAGATAAGGTGAACATTAAATCCTTCAAAAAATTATATTTCTTTAAAATCTGTTTACATAGGTTTTCAGTTTTTAATATTTTCTTGCAGCATCTGAAGTGTTTTTGTTTGTTTTTTATTCACATGATGTTTTAGTGCTTCAGATAGTCTTCTACCTCCTGTCACTCGATCCCTGTCTGTAGCAGACTCTGGTTCTGTATGGGAAATGCAGAACCCATCCTCTCAGGCTTCCTGCACACCAAACATCCAACAAGCTGCCACAAGCAGTGAGTTTCTGTGATGTTCTGCAGTGAGGTTGTCAAGAAAGCCTGTGTTGTCTTATAGAACTTGTTCTGTCACCCGCAGCATGGGAAGGCAGCAGTGTCTGGGATTTGCCGATAGACTCGGTGGCTCAGGCTCCAACCATCGAGCAGATGCAACAGTTTGAGAAGACGAAGTCTGCAAAGGTGAGCATTAACTTCAAAAACAGCCTGCTTTAAACATTTCAGAATCATTCCCAGTCGCACTCCTTTCAGTATCCTCACTCATTCACTGGTGTTTCCTCATTATGTAGTTTCAACAAACAAAGAACACTTAAAATGAGAAGTGTGTGCAGTGGCTGTGATCCTCACTGTGCCACAAACATAATAATTTAGACTGAAATGGGATTGAAAACTTAGTTGATTGATCAGATCTACAGTATTCTGTACGCGCTCAATAACCCAATACTGTATGTCATAAATTTCAAGGTGGAAATAGGTTGGACTGATCCTGTGGATAATAATGTCTGTATGACCATTTGATAGTTGGAGCTGGAGAGACGTGAAGCAGAAATGAGAGCGAAACGAGAAGAAGAACGGAAACGCTTGGAGGAGGCTCTCAGGGCTCGACAGGAGGATGAGCGGAAACGACTGGAAGAGGAAGAGCTGGCGCGTCAAAAACAGGTTGAGCTTTTTATCACCATCAGCTTGAAGATGTTGCCTGTTCATTTAAAGCCACGTTACCCAATGTTTGAAATCTTTAGGAGGAGGCTTTGAGGCGCCAAAGGGAACTAGAGGAGGCACAACGTAGGCAAAAAGAAGAAGAGGAGAGGCTGGCACAGGAGGAAGCTCTCCGAAAATTAGAAGAAAGGCGGAGGGAAGAAGAGAAAAAGAAACTGGAAGAATTCCTCCGTAAACAAGTAAGCTCAGCAACATGCAATTTATTTTTTCCTAAATGTTTCTCCTAAATAAAAAAATTAAATAAAATCTCCTTTATCAGGAAGATGAGCGTAGAAAGCAAGAAGAACTAGAAGCATTAAGGAAGCGTGAAGAGGAGAAACGGGCAGAGGAAGAGGCAGCAGCTGCCGCCGCGGCTGCAGCAGCTACAGCAGCTGCTGCTCTTGCACAGCAACAGGAGGCACAAAAAAGAAAAGAGCAGGAGGTCCAAAGACAACAGGAGCTGCAGAGACAGAGACTGCAGCAACTAGAGGCCCTCAGACGGCTGCAGCAGCAGCAACAGCAGCAGCTTGCACAAATAAAGGTAAAAGCTCGGGACAACGATGCATCAGAAACAGACTGAACGGGTTACAAGTTGACTAAAGATTGAGTCCTTCTGTTGCAGCTTCCATCTTCTTCTAAGTGGGGGCAACAATCAACCAGCACTATAAGCCACCCGACTCAGAATGCCCTGTCACTGGCAGAGATCCAGAAACTCGAGGAGGAGAGAGAACTGCAGACACAAGAGGAGGTAAGAACAGAGCAGCGCTCCTTCACCTCTGGTTGTTGATTGGTTATGTCATATTGTGGAAATCTAAATCAAACTTGGGCAGAAACACGTGAATTAATAAAAGATTTCTTCAAAAATGGTCTTTAAATATAACAACAAAGTTCATGTTCAATCATCCAGGTACCAAATCCAATAATTCTCAGTCGGTCACACTGTCCAGATGACCCGACTGAGAATTATTGGATTTGGTACCTGGATGATTGAGCATGAACTTTGTTGCCTTGAACCACTTTGGCTGTGGCTGCCTCCCTGGGCGGAGACGACGAGGAACAGGACGGCCCCCAGAAACCATCTTGGCTCCAGCAAACTGGTTGGTCCACTTGCTTGGTGGGGAAACAGTTTGTTGAACTCTTCTGACTGATGAAGCCCTCCAGATAAGAGGTCGAAACATTTCTATAAAAAATAAACTGTCCAGATGACCCGACTGAGAATTATTGAGGTCTTTAAATATGTTTATTGCAATAAACCATATACTGGCACCAGTCATACAGAATGCTTTTTTACACAGCCTGCAGGACAAAAAGTCCAGTCCTGCTTTAAAGCTGTTTCACATGTGATTCAAGAAAGTCGTAAAAAATGAGTCATGAATAAAAGTCATTGTGCCCTATGTTTTCGGTTAACTGGAGCTGATTGTTTATCTATTGCGTTTTATTTAGATTAAAACGAAACGCTAGTTAGACGAGACTTATCAAGTATGAGATGTAAATTTCTGTTGATAACCAGGAGATGCTCAACTTGAGCACAGTATTTTTTCCACTGTGAAGACAGTCACATAATTGGGCAGCTGTGGCTGAGTGGTTAGAGCAGTCGTCCTTCAATACAAGAGTTGGGGGTTTCAAATCCACCAGCAGTCACATGCCAAAGTGTCCCTGGGCAAGACACTGAACCCCTCATTGCCTTAGATTTATACAGATCTAGTAGAGTGCTGTATGAATGTGTAAATGAGGACACAGATCGTAGTGTAAAGGGATTTGAGTGTCTTGAGAAGAAAGGCACTATATATACAGTATACAGTCCATTTAACATTTACATAATATGAATGATATATTTAAGGTTAATTATTTTATTTAAGGTAAAGTACAAAAGTTTTCTATAACAGTCATCTTCATTTACTTAAAACCGTTTGAGACAAATCATATATTTAAAACACAAACCAAAGATTGGCTGTTAGGATGGTCTGTGATGTGGTTGCATATTTGTTGCAACCTGCACTGTTTACCAGTCGTTTTTCCCCAGACAACAGCTTTATTTATTAATAATGTTATCTGACCATGTTTTCCTATTGGGAAAAAGCATGAGGTATTAGCATGTTTATGCTTCTCTCACCTTCGCAGCAGAGACGTCAGCAGCAAGAGCTCCTGAAGCAGCAGCAGCAGGTGGCCCTGCAACATGCCCAGCAGTCGCATGCCAAGCTGTCTGGTTGGGGTAACGCAGCCAATCAACCAGTCATTACAAAGTCTTTGCTGGAGATTCAGAGGGAAGAAGCCCAGCAGATGACGCAGAGAAAAGAGCAGCCTCAACATCAACACCCCATCGCCACCCAACAGGCCCAACCTCAAACCAAAACTGTATGGAACTCACTAAAACAGAATAAAAATGTACAGCTTTATAATACTAGCATTATAAACAATGAAGTACTTATTTTAGTCATTTTGTTGTTGTTGTTTTCTTTTTGGAGCTTTATTGATGTTCCAGTCCTCATTTTTATATCTAATGCAGCATTTTAAAATTGGATACATAGCTAAAACCTAAATCTAAAATAAAAACATTAATATTTGTCTTCAATTAAACTAAATTTTTGCTCTAAACTTGTATCGTTTGTTAACGCCTCTTTTCACAGGCATCCCTAAGTAGCTCAGTATGGGGGCCTATGAACACCAGCTCTAACTGGGGCTCAGATCCCGGCAGCATCTGGGGCGACACCCATAACTTAAACATGGGCTTCTGGGACGAGGCCGTGAAGGAGGCGGTCCAACCACCTCCCCAGAACAAAAAAGGAAACTCTCAGAAGAACAACAAGGGAAACGCCAACCTCAGGTATTTATTTAGGAAGTTATAATGAAATATTGTCTTAGTCACAGCTTCTGATGAAAAGCATGCCTTATCATGTGAAGGATGTGAGTAATACGCAGATCTTGAAGTGCTTTTGTTTTCTGCTTTGTGACATGAAGTAACTCTTCGAGTGGGCGAAGCAGTAAGAAGGTAGAAGAGGAGGAGAAGCTGCTAAAGTTGTTCCAAGGCGTCAGTAAGAGTCAGCAGGACACCTTTATGCAGTGGTGTGAGCAAACGCTGCACACCCTCAACACAGCCAACAATCTGGATGGTAAATCTTTCAGCCACCCACAGCTAGTGATGAGTCTTTTCTCAAACATCAAACTCATAAAAACAACATTTTCTCCTGTCAGTTCCTACGTTTGCATCCTTCTTGAAGGAAGTGGACTCTCCATATGAGGTGCATGACTACATCAGGGCCTATTTGGGAGACACTCCTGAATCCAAGGACTTTGCCAAGCAGTTTCTAGAACGTCGTGCCAAACAGAACGCTAACCAACAGAAGCCGGCACCATCAAACCAACAGCTAGCCAAGCAGCAGCAGCAGGTACTACAGTCAGAACCACTTAAGATGTTTCATAATAATAATAATAATAATAATAATGAATTCAATTTATAACACACTTTTCATTAATGAAAATTTCACCACAGTTATTGTACAAATACTGTACTTGCCGCCGTATAAGTCGCATCAGTCCAAATATCTAATAAAGTGGACAAAAACGTAAATAAGTCGCTTCGCCGTATAAGTTGCATCTATTATGCGTCACCGCTGACAACCTGGAAATTTGGGCCGGTGTGCCAAAAATGGCTTGGCTGCCACAGGAGCATGCATGGGAGGACTTTAACAAGGCTAACACTTAAAAACAGTTGTTTGTTTGTTCAAAATTATAGTAAAGCTGTGTCTCAGTTGAACTTTTACTTAATACCGGTAAATACACTTTGACGGTCAAGCCAAGTGTCTCATTAATAGCCACTTTTACCTACCGTATTAATGAGTCTCTTGGCTTGCCATATAGGTTGAGGGCCCTCTAATGGCTGAAAATGGTAGTGTTCAATATTATCCATGTCAGAATGAATGAAATCGTCAGATCTCAGCCAGAAATTGGGTTATAAATATGGGGGAAGAAATAAATGTCACTTCGCTGTATAAGTTGCAGACGTTCTAATTTATGCAAAAAAAAAACTGCGACTTATACAGCGAAAATTACAGTACCGTACATAAAAAAATGTGACACCTTTTAGTTTCAATTCCATGAAAGGGTTAAGCCAGATTCAGTCAACCTTTATTTATACAGGTTAGTCTCATTGAGCCTTGAGGACTCATTTACAAGAGAGACCTGACCACACTTACCGGTAGTCATACAAAGGGCCAAAATGAAACCTCTTGTCCCAGTCAAGTGCCAATCTCAATCAGTATTACAGAAAAACATCTAAATCGACTTCGGTTTTCAGATAAATGTCACATTTAGTTATATAGAAACATTTCTTTTCCCCATCAATAAATATACACATACCGTATTTTCCGTTGTATAGGTCGCACCGTTGTATAGGTCGCAGTGCCTAATATTTATCAATAAACTGGAAAAATCCATAAATAGGTCACACCGGTGTATAGGTCGCAGGCCTTGAAAAACCATAAAAAGGTGCGACCTATACACCGGAAAATACGGTACACATCAGAACAAACATAACTTGTTAAAGAAAATGTAAAAACGACACCTCACTAGAATTCATTTCTTGTGCCTTGTTCTGTCAGATTTGCTTGCTTTCTTAAAGCTGGGGTATGTAAGATTGTAATGTAGTCTGTAACTTTTCAAACAATATATATTTTAACATATTTCTTCACTCTGTCACTAGATTGATGTTAGAGAGGTAATCTCTGAAAAAACAAAAAAAAAATATTGTCCCCTTGCTTCTCCAGGTGGTAAATAAGCATTTCTAAAAAGAAAAAGTGACCCGCCATTTTCCAGCCAATAAAAACAAAGTTTGTAACCAGCCAATAAAAACCGAGCTTGAATTTGAATCAGCCAATAAAAACAGAGCTTGAATTCAAATTTCAACAGACCACAAGGGGGCAGAGCCATATATGGCTCTGAGGGGGAGGGATCAGAATGCTTTGCTTGTTGAAATTTTTTCTAAGTGCTGCTGTTCTACAGAAACTGCAGACTGAACCTTTAACAATGCACATTATCACAATCCATCATGCCAGAAAACATTCCTTGATAAAAATACAGACAACAATTTAATTCAAAATAAAGAACAAAACAATTACACATCCAAGCAGGCTCTTGTTGCTCTTTGTAGCTTCAGTCAGAAGCTAGTTTTATCAGCGAGAAGGAAAAAGCGGAAGGAGGAAGACAAGTTGTCTGTTTGGATGAGCGAAACTGGATTATTTTTAAAATCATACTGAGAAGTACGGTAACTTTACTGTGATAAATGTAATTCAATAAATGATCAAATATGAAAAATAAATAGTATTAAATGACTACCGTACATGAGCTGAAACTTGTAAACATAATCCCTTTGAATGAAATAATCTCTTTAGGGGATAAATGTAAAAAATACAATAACAGTAATTTATACTCCTCAAAGGACTTCCTGTGCTATAATTTTTTTAAAATATTGTATATCTGACAACCTTTAAAGCAGTGGTTCTTAACCTTTTTTGAGCTACCGAACCCTCCAGTTT
>JBBPBX010005963.1:0-13867 GCA_038048925.1 Garcialebias charrua
TTTGATTTGCTGACTCGCACCACGTGATTCAGTAACAGCACGCGATTGGTCTGTTTTTGGCGGAATGCCGGTTTGGCCCGGTTGGAAAACCATAAAAACATTTGTGAACTTTCGAAACACATCAACATATAAAAATAATTTACGGTTTCTGTGACTGTTCTGGGCTATAACCAGTAGGCCAAACCGGCGTTCCGCCGAAACGAACAGACTAATCACGCATTGTTACTGAATCACGTTGTGCGAACCCCCCCCCCCAATATGTACGCTTTTGATTGGTTAACTCGCACAACGTCAGTCAGTAGCAGCTCGATTGGCCCGTTTGTATTTGCCCGGGTAGACAAAAGATTTAAAATAACACTTGAAAAGTTTCGAAACACAGCGAAATGTTAACGAATAGGTCTGACAACATACACCGAAACTGTACGGTTCAGTTTCTATTTATAAGCGGAGCTAAATTAATAAGTACACGCCAATATTCATGAATTTTTATGTTAGTTGACTTATATTAAACTGCGACATACGTACAAAACAATGTAGGTATTTTTAAATAAACATAGATAAGATTAAATTAATATCACCATTCACCAAACTTACTGCAGAGGTGCTCAGAGTAGCATTAAATTCCAGGGTTCAGTCAGACGCACATTGCAAAAAATCAGCAGCATGATGAAATCCGGAAGAGGTTGGGACATACCACTAGTAAAAAAAAGAAGGGGGTGGACCGCTCCACTTTCTTATAGTACCTTGTTTTCATGACTACAGGTTATGCAAAAACAGTAAGTAATATTTACTGACAAGTAAGGTAATGCACTGAGAAAAATTACAACCAATTGTCCTCAACATTTAAGCTTATTTAAAATGTGATAACCCCCGCAAAATGCTCTCACCCAGAGCTGGGAGGGGAGGGGAGGGGGAAAGATAGGAGGAGGTGTGGTGAGGACAAACATTCATTATTTCCATTTGTATTAATTAACCCAAATTTGATTTCTTTTAAAGTGAGAGTAAGTAGCTGAATCCCTTTGGATTGGATCCACATTTTAAAATCAAGCCAAAATTGTTGAACTACCCTGTAATCAAAGAAAATATGTTCCAGGTTCTCACTCTCTGTCTCACAAAAACAACTTGCTCTCAATGGAGCCTAGAGGGACTTCAATGAAGCTCCTGTTATTATGGTTTGATTACCCCACCCCCCAAAGAATGTCATTCAAGTATGCCTCCTTTGTACTATAGCCCACCCATCACCTATCACCAGCATTTAGCATTACCTGGGATGCATGTACTGTACATAACAAAAGTCAGAGTCAGAGAGTCTTTATTGTCATTCACACCACATGTAGTACATGTGATGAAACGAGATTATGTACACTGCATCCCAGTTACATCCAACAATAAAATGTAAAATAAACATTACTAAGATCTAAGATGTGAACTAAGAAAAACGCCAACTAAAAATACACTAAGCACTAATATATAGAATAACATTATACTCCAACGAGCAGCACGAACATGAGTTTGCATGAGCAGATGAACACAAAACAGATCAGCAACATGAAACAGATCAGCAGCAACATGAACAGTTTAGCAGCAACATGTAACAGATCAGCAACATGAAACAGATCAGCAACATGAAACAGATCAGCAACATGAAACAGATCAGCAGCAACATGAAACAGATTAGCAACATGAAACAGATCAGCAACATGAAACAGATCAGCAACATGAAACAGATCAGCAGCAACATGAAACAGATCAGCAGCAACATGAAACAGATCAGCAGCAACATGAAACAGATCAGCAGCAACATGAAACAGATCAGCAGCAACATGAAACAGATCAGCAGCAACATGAAACAGATCAGCAGCAACATGAAACAGATCAGCAGCAACATGAAACAGATCAGCAACATGAAACAGATCAGCAGCAACATGAAACAGATCAGCAGCAACATGAAACAGATCAGCAGCAACATGAACAGATCAGCAACATGAAACAGATCAGCAACATGAAACAGATCAGCAGCAACATGAACAGATTAGCAACATGAAACAGATCAGCAACATGTAACAGATCAGCAGCAACATGAACAGATTAGCAACATGAAACAGATCAGCAACATGAAACAGATCAGCAGCAACATGAAACAGATCAGCAACATGAAACAGATCAGCAGCAACATGAAACAGATCAGCAGCAACATGAAACAGATCAGCAGCAACATGAAACAGATCAGCAGCAACATGAAACAGATCAGCAGCAACATGAAAGATCAGCAGCAAAACAGATCAGCAGCAACATGAAACAGATCAGCAGCAACATGAAACAGATCAGCAGCAACATGAAACAGATCAGCAGCAACATGAAACAGATCAGCAGCAACATGAAACAGATCAGCAGCAACATGAAACAGATCAGCAGCAACATGAAACAGATCAGCAGCAACATGTAACAGATCAGCAGCAACATGAAACAGATCAGCAGCAACATGAAACAGATCAGCAGCAACATGAAACAGATCAGCAGCAACATGAAACAGATCAGCAGCAACATGAAACAGATCAGCAGCAACATGAAACAGATCAGCAACATGAAACAGATCAGCAGCAACATGAAACAGATCAGCAGCAACATGAACAGATTAGCAACATGAAACAGATCAGCAACATGAAACAGATCAGTAGCAACATGAACAGACTAGCAGCAACATGAAACAGATCAGCAGCAACATGAAACAGATCAGCAGCAATATGATGTGATATTTCACAGTGACCATTCTGGTTAGATATTCATGAGTCTAACAGCCTCAGGGTAGAAGCTGTTCCTCAGTCTAGTGGTTCTACACTTAATGCTCCTCAACATCCTTCCTGAGGGGAGTGGGGCAAAAAGTGTGTGTGCTGGGTGAGTGTGGTCCTTCATGATGCAGGTGGCTCTCTTCCTGCATCTGGAGGTGTAAATGTCTGTGATGGTGGGGAGACTGACTCCAACATCTTCTGTGCAGCCTTCACCACTCTCTGCAGAGCTTTTCTTTCTGCAGCTGTGCAGCCTCTATGCCACACATTGATGCTGGAGCACAGGATGCTCTCCACTGCACACCTGTAGAAGGAGGTGAGGACTGAGCTTCTCAGACCAGCTCGTCTCAGCCGCCTGAGGAAGTAGAGTCTCTGATGAACTTTCTTGATCAGGCTTTGCACCAGCTCTCCAGGTGTTCCACCTCCTGCTTGTAGCTGGACTCATCATAGTTTGTGATGCATCCCACCACAGCTGTATCAGCTGCAAACTTTATGACAACCTGGATGGGTATCTGCACAATCATATGTGAGCAGAGTGAACAGGAGAGGGCTCAACACACATCCTTGAGGAGAGCCAGTGCTGAGGGTTATGGTGGAAGAGGAGAAGTTGTGGATCATCACTGACTGAAGTCTGTTAGTTAAGAAGTCAAGGAACCAGTTGCAAATGGAGGGGCTTAGTCCTAGTGTGAGTAATTTGTCCATCAGGGTTTGGGGGATCATGATTTTGAAGGCAGATGTGAAGTCCACAAAGAGCATATGGGTGTATGAGTCCTTCTGTTCCAGGTGGGTGAGAGCAGTGTGGACCACAGAGGAGATGGCATCCTCTGTTGATTGGTTCTCACAGTATGCATACTGGTGAGGGTCCTTGTTGATGATGGTTGTTTTGATGCTGGGTCATGACCAGTTTTTCGAAGCATTTAGCGACTATCGGGTGAGGGCCACTGGCCAACAGTCATTCAGAGCAGTCACTGTAGAGCTTTTTTGGACTGGGATGATGGTGGTGTGGTCTTCAGGCAGACGGGATCTGTCTACAGGGCAAGTGAGGTGTTAAAGATATTGGCCAGCACCTCGCAGAGCTGATCGGAACTTTCAACACTTTCCCAACACTTTTTTTTTGGATTATGGTATTTTGACCAATTGGGGTTAGGATTTCCAACTAAACGCAGTGATAGGACCACCAAACTCACAGATCCTGTTCTCCACGACAATCCTGACCGCAATCTGTGAGATTTGTGTCTGTCCTACGTTTTACCTATGAATTATGGGTATTTGTATTTGGACAAATTGGGGTTAGGATTTCCACCTAAACGTAGTGATAGGACCACCAAACTCACAGATCTTGTTCTCCATAACTCCCTGACTGTAATTTATGAGATTCGTGTCCGTCCTACGTTCTCCCTATGAATTATGGGTATTTGTATTTTAACAAATTGGGGTTAGGATTTCAAACTAAACTCAGTGATAGGACCACCAAACTCACAGATCTTGTTCTCCATAACCCCCTGACCGTAATTTATGAGATTCCTGTCTGTCTTACGTTCTCCCTTTGAATTATGGGTATTTGTATTTTAACAAATTGGGGTTAGGATTTCCAACTAAACGCAGTGATAGGACCACCAAACTCACAGATCTTGTTCTCCATTACCCCCTGCGCACACACACACACACACACACACACACATACACACACATACACACACACATACAATATGCAAGTGTACAGTTACATATCCAGACAATATCCTATACTAGGATTTTTCATGTATGGGTATCTGGAAAATATCCAATACTAGGATTTATTATGTATGGGTATCCAGAAGATATCCAATACTAGGATCTATCACAGATGGGTATGCGTGGGATATCCTGTACTAAGATCTGTTAAAGATGAGATCTCCCCGTATAGCACCAGAAACATATTGGATATGTGGCAGATATGTAAACTTGCATACTGTTGTATCTCCCCAGATATTAGGCCTTTTTGTATGGGTTTAACGGGCCCCGAATGGGTTTTCAGTGGGAACCAGATGGTAATGCCTTAGTCCTAAAGGAACAATTGGGACTTTCTCAACTAAGCAGAAGTGAACAAAATAAGATGAAAAATGTCTTTTGGTCAAGGTTCTTTAAAGGCTAATGTGAATTATTGTCAGTATTACTTTTTACCTCTGCTGAGTAAACATTTATTATGTGAATAGAATAGAACTTATTTAACAAAAAACTCAAACATAAAACATGCCCAAAACAAACTACTGTACAAGAAATGCTCTTTTAAACAAAGAAATTTTAATGTTTTGCATAGTGTTGTTCAACATCTACAAAATTATTCAAGACAGCATTTCTGAAAATAATTTAAATTAGTTTTTACTTTAAAAAAAAGACAAACACACACACCGGTTTGTTAGTTTTATATAGTCCCTCGTTTATCACAGGTGTTTGGGACCATGAGGTGCGCTGGACCATGCGTATTGCTGGTGGGAACACGCCCACTAGCGATAAGTGAAAAACAGCAAAGTAGGATAGTTCAAGTTCAGTCAACTTTTGTCATGACACGTGCCAGGCTGCAATCACACTCATCACCTGTTACTCCCAAACTCCCTTCTTAAATAAACAATTTAAATTTTAATACTACTGTACAGTATATACAATATTTTACATAAACAACACATGCTGTATGGATTGTTTATTTAAAATATTGTATACAGTATTTAAATTTAAATTGTTTAGGAGGGAGTTTTGGAGTAACAGTATATATATATATATATATATATATATATATATATATATATATATATATATATTATATATATATATATATATATATATATATACAAAGTGTGCTCTCAGGACATGATTACCTGCAGTGTTCCATCAGTGAGAACTGAGCTTGGCAAAAGGGTATTCTCCTACTCCACTCCTGCTTTTTGGATTATCTAACAAAAAGATCTGAAGCTCTCGATCTTGACCTCTCTAAATGGCTTTAAGAATCTGTTGGAATCCTGGCAAAAACCAATGCAGATATGTTCCTGTTTTTGATTTTATACATCAGACTTATAATTTGTCTGTTTTGATGCTTTGACATTTTTGTTTTAACTTGTAAAAAAAAATCTGGATGCCTCTCTTATGATTGTCTATTCTTGATTGTCTAAGGAAAATCTTACGTTGCTGTTGTCATCATTCTTTGTTTGTAACCAGGTCTCTGTTGTAAATGAGTCCTCGAGGCTCAATGGGATTAACCTGCCTAAATAAAGGTTAAATTAATGAAATAGTAATTCAATTTGAACAAGATCCAAAACAATAGATTCTGTGAGGAAACAAGTTCTGTTTAACTATCTTATGGTGAGCTTAAATCTAAAAAAGCGAAGTCTGGTCCTCTGGTCCTCATTCAAAAAAAAATATGCCACAATGTTTGAATGTCCAGAGGACCACTTTTTTTAGATGCAAATAGATAACTTTTAGTGCTCCCTGGTGGTTTCATGATGCAATAAAAAATAATCTCAAAATACAAGGATTTATTACTATGGAAAAACAGCTGAATTGTAGAGTTTAAAGCTAATTAAAGAGAGATAAAAACACAATTTTAATTTTATTTGGAGGTCAATGGAACAGTTTTGGCCATGAGGGATACCACAGGGAGAATTTGATACTAAACTCAACGAGGCTATCCTGTATAAATAAAGGTTGAATGAAAAAAGGTCAGTTTTGTTGCTAATCTTTCACATTGATACGTCCCCTATCTATGTAATAAACATTTGATAGAAAAAGAAAATCCTTTAGGATTTGTGTAAAGATAAAATTTTACACACACGCGCACGCGTGCACCCCCATACACATACACACAATATGCAATATTGTGTACAGTTATATATATATATATATATATATAGATATATATATATATATATATATATACGGAAAATATCCTATACTAGGATTTTTCATGTATGGGTATCCAGACAATATCCAATACTAGGATCTGTCAGATGTGTATCTGGAAAATATCCAATACTTGGATTTAATATGTATGGATATCCAGAAAATATCCAATATTAGGATCTATCACAGATGTGTATACGGAAATTATCCAAATGCTAGGATTTTTTATGTATAGGTATCCAAAAAATATCCTATATGAGGATCTGTCAGATGTGTATCCGGAAAATGTCAAATACTACGATTTACTATGTATGGGTATCCAGAAAATATCGAACATTAGGATCTATCACAGATGTGTATCCGGAAAGTATCCAAATGCTAGGATTTTTTATGTATGGGTATCCAGACAATATCCAATACTAGGATCTGTCAGATGTGTATCCGGAAATATCCAAATGCTAGGATTTATTATGTATGGGTATCCAGAAAATATCTAATATGAGGATCTGTCAGATGTGTATCTGGAAAATGTCAAATACTAGGATTTACTATGTATAGGTATCCAGAAAATATCCAATATTAGGATCTATCACAGATGTGTATCCGGAAAGTATCCAAATGCTAGGATTTTTTAAGTATGGGTATCTAGACAATATCCAATACTAGGATCTGTCAGATGTATATCCGGAAAATATCCATATGCTAGGATTTATTATGTATGGGTATCCAGAAAATATCCTATATGAGGATCTGTCAGATGGGTATCCAGAAAATATCCAACATTAGGATCTATCACAGATGTGTATCCGGAAAATATCCAATGCTAGGATTTATTATGTATGGGTATCCAGAAAATATCCTATATGAGGATCTGTCAGATGGGTATCCAAAAAATATCCAACATTAGGATCTATCACAGATGTGTATCCGGAAAATATCCAATGCTAGGATTTATTATGTATGGATATCCAGAAAATATGCAATATGAGGATCTGCCAGATGTGTATCCGGAAAATATACAATACTAGGATTTATTATGTATGGGTATCCAGAAAATATCAAATACTAGGATCTATCACAGATGTGTATCCAGAAAATATCCAATACTAGGATTTATTATGTATGAGTATCCACAAAATATCCAATACTAGGATCTATCACAGATTTGTATCTGGAAAATATCCAATGCTAGGATTTATTATGTTTGGGTATCCAAAAATATCCAATACTAGGATCTATCACAGATACGTATATGGAAAATATCCAATAGTAGGATCTTTCTCATATAGGTATCCAGAAAATATCCAATAGTAGGATCTTTCTCATATAGGTATCCAGAAAATATCCAATACTAGGATATCTCAAGTATGGGTATACATAAAATATTCTATACTAGGATCTATAGCAGATGTGTATCCAGAAAATATCCTATACTTGGATTGATCATGTATGAGTATCCAGAAAATATCCAGTGCTAGGATCTATCACAGATGGGTATACATGGGATATCCTGTACTAGGATCTGTTACAGATGAGAACTCCCCGTATATCACCGAAAACATACTGGATATGTGGCAGATACATAGACTTGCATACTGTTGTATCTCCCCGGATATTAGGCCTTTTAGTGCAGTGATGGTTTTCTGCAGACCTGAGTTGTGACAGTTCAAGTTGCTACCTTTCTGTCATCATAAATAGGGTTGGGCATCGAGAATCGAGAATTGTTGGGAACCGGGACTAAATGTCCGGTTTTCCCGGAATCGTTCAAAATATTAATTTTCGATTCATATGTTTGATGCTAGTCCGCCAACCGGAAGTAGCCGCCTACGCCGAAGAAGAATTTGTCGCCGAAAACCAACGAAGAAGAATCCTCCGGAAGTGAGCAACCGCGGTCGAAGTGTATGGCAAGCCCTTTTAACATTAAATCGTGAAGTCTGACTATCCGTAATTACATTCTAGATATCTAAAAAGGACTTTTGACTAGTCACAATTACATTTTGACTAGTCAGAATGTTAATTTAAGATATCTGTATTTACATTCTGACTAGTCAGAATAGCAATTCAAGATATCTTAAAATGAATTTTGACTAGTCAAAATGTAATTAAAGATATCTTAAATGACGTCACCCAATTCGTCATTTAAAGTGTCAGACATCCGTAATGACAATTCAAGATATCTCAAACGTAATTATGACTAGTCATAATGACGTTTTTAGATATCTTTATTAAGAAATTACGCGTAGGACCCGCGGCTGCCACTTAGCTGTTCAAACAGATGCCTGCACAATTTTGGGTGGCTGCAGTGGCGCTAGCTGTTCTGGACTAAATTGTCAGAAAATGTCACAAGTGTTAGCATTAGACAGTGAGGAAAATGGCTCAGTTTCATCTGTTGTTTTTGTTCAGTTCCTGGTTGTTCTTGAGGGGCAAGAAAACAACCTTATCTGTCCTACCATGCTTTACTACAGCCTGCTCGTCTCTGTAATTAGGCAGTGTCTATGAGCAGATTGGCTGGGGCAGTCCACAGGACCTGACTTAACGTTTTTAGATTTTTCTACCTGGATTATTGAGCATGCATCAGGAAAACATATTTATTTCTGTTTACTTAATTTCATATTTATGTTCCAGGTTGAAGGCAGCAGTCCTCTTGTGTAGGTTGTTCCACTCGTGTCTCGTGCATCATCACAGCTTGTGGGTGAATTTCTGCTCTTGTTACATTGAACCATCATTAAATATTTTAGTTGACTGACCACTGGAAAGCCTCAGCCTTGGCTGAATATTTAAGAATCAGTATTGCCTCCATTAGAATTAGTTTTTAACTTAGTGTAAATAAAATGTATATTGTATCTTGGAACACAGTCTCTTGTTTACTTGTAAACAAACCCAAGTGCCTTTTCTGTGTATAAATTATGTCCTTGGGTGAAAAGCCTAAGGTGCCGTTGCAGTAAGTTTATAAAATAAAAAATAACATCCAAGCTTGTCACATGTATGTAAACTGTTCTAGTGTTATGTACTTTATTTTAAAGTTTTGAATTATTTTAAACATTCTTCAATTAAAACACACTTGAGCAGCATACTTTTTATTTATTTATTATTATTTGATTGAGTTGAATTGCAAGGAAAACATGTATAATTTACAACAAATCTAGTAAAAACAAGAAAAAAAACTAACTTTTTAAGTTAACAATTTATAACTGATATCTATAAACTTATAGTGGATTATAGATATTTTTCCCAAATTATGCAATTTCATTTTAAAGAAATTGGCACGTTTTTGTATTTTTCATGAGTAACAACTATTTACAGTATTAAATTAAACTATTTACAGTGATTCACACAGCTTGAGACTGAATATTAAAAATACGAAGGAACAAAAAGGTGATTTGTACATTTTATGATACTGCATTGATATAAACACATTGATGGTGTTGAAGTAAAACATGTCCAGTTTAGACTTCATCTGATCAACCAATCATCAATCAATTCATCACGCCATACCCGTTCAACAGTTATTGTTTAGTGGACCCCCTGACCATCTGAGCTGCCAGTGCTGTGGCAGCATACTCCTCCTCTGCAAGCAACACAGAAACAGCTGGCAGTAAGCCTTGGTTGTCGAAGCTGTACCCCTGCAGAACATCTGGACTGCTCCCTGGTTCTGGCCTGTATTTCATCTGACACTTGCAGAGACTGAAGATGCATAAACTGACTGAGTGTGGGCACAAAACACATGTTGGGAAGACTATGCAACGTCGAAGGAAGAGCAGGGAAGTCTGGAGCCATGTGGTGCAGAATGATGCTACGCAGGACTTCTCAGTTGGGCACTTTTAAGAAACCAGTCCACCCTGTGGCACAGGCCCACATCTGGATGGTACCAGCTCCAAAGTTGACAGACCATCTACGACAAGAGCGATAAGTGTTTGAGACTCCAGTCGGTGTAGTTTTCCTCCTGATGCCAGGATGTCAGGATCTGGACGTGGTCCTACAAACACACAAGTGACATACCCGGTAATCACAATAAGTTTTGACAAAAGAAACGTACGGTGCAACAGGCATAAAAACATTAACTCAGAGGTTATACCTGTGTACGCTCTGTAAAGCGTGGAGTGCAGACATCTTTTCCCCACAGTTCTGGGCTTTCGCACCACCACCACCATCTTGCTGGCAGGTTCAGGATGGATCCCCTTACAACATAAAAATATGTCAAATAAACTTTTAAATAAATATAAAGGGACAGGTGAACAATTTGGTAGGACACTGTTGGACTGATTTGTGAGAGTTAAAAAAAAAACTTTATTTATGATCTGTATTCACTGGTTAACTGGACATCATTAACCTCACACAGTCTTCCACTGGTACATTTTCATCTTTAAATCACTTCTTGGTCTGCTGCCCTCATACATCTCCTCCTACATGTCTCTGTGTGAGTGCAGCTACAGCGTGCGCTCTCAGGACATGATTACCTGCAGTGTTCCGTCAGTGAGGACTGAACTTGGAAAAAGGGCCTTCTCCTACTCCGCTCCTGCTTCATGGAATATCTTACAAAAAGATCTGAAGCTCTCGACCTTCACTTCTCTAAATGGCTTTTAAAATCTGTTGGAATCCTGGCAAAAACCAATGCAGACGTGTTCCTGTTACTGATTACTGCTACTGATTTTCTACATCCATTTTATAATGTTTTTGTTAAATATTTTGTTTTTAATTTTGTAAAAAAAAATCTGTATTTCTCTTTTATGTTTGTCTATTGTTGATTGTTTAAGGAAATGTCTACTGTTACTGTTGTCATCATTCTTTAGTTTGTAGCAGGTCGCTCTTGTAAATGAGTCCTCGAGGCTCAATGAGATTAACCTGATGAAATAAAGGTTGAATGAGTGATATAACAGAAAAGGATGTGTTCCACTCTTATTTTATTTATTTACCTTTGTTCTTGGTCTGTGTCATCTTTGTACAGGCCCACATCTGGATGGTACCAGCTCCAAAGTTGACAGACCATCTAGGACAGGAGCGATAAATGTTTGAGACTCGAGCCGGTGTAGTTTTTCTCCCGATGCCAGGATGTCGGGATCTGGACGTGGTCCTACAAACACACGAGTGACATAATCACAATAAGTTTTGACAAAAGAAACAGGCATACAAACATTAACTCAGGTTATGTTCGCTCTGTAAAGCGTGAAGTGCAGACATCTTTTCCCCACAGTTCTGGGCTTTTGTACCACCACCTCGCTGCAGGTTCAGGATGGATCCCCTTACAACATAAAAAATATGTCAAATAAACTTAGAAATAAATAAATGTAAATGAGCAATTTGGTAGGACACTGTGGGACAGATTTGTGAGAGTTAAGATTTTTACGTAACTTGCAAATACTACTACAGTACCGGTAACTGATAGTGGTTGAGCCTGCATTTTTGATACCACCATTTATGATATAACAGAAAATAATGTGTTCCACTCTTATTTTATTTATTTACCGGTACCTTTGTTCTTGGTCTGTGTCATCTTTGTAAATCTCGAGTTCAGGCCAGTGCAGGAGGAACATTTGGCAGCTTAAAAAAAAAAAAAGAAGTTGTTACAATTCCTTTATCAGCTGCAAACCTACAGAAATAATCTAAGAAATCAGCTTTTTCTTTTTCAACACCCAGTGAGATCTAAAACAGATCAGAACTGTTTTGAGCACACATATATATATTAATGCTTGTTATAACATATTTAGCTTTAAACAAGTAATAGACTGTATATATTGATTCACTTAACACATCATTTATAGAGTATACACAGCACGCTACACACACACAGAGTGATGGAAAGTAACAAAACCTGCAAAGTGCAGCTTTGTTCTCTTTTAGTGATATTTCTTTATTTCTGTTAAGAAGAAAGCATTTGAACATTACATGGACACAAACATATTTTTGGCACTAATGGAACCTCATAAAAAATACAATATACATTTTTATACCATATCTGTCTCAAATATTCCAAATAATTTATCACATTAAATTGGGCTTTTTTACACTGTTTGTATGTTGCAGCAGGAGCTAACGGTTAGCTCGCTAAGCTAGCTTCGTTTTTTCTTACCTTGAAAGCTGTGTGTCTGCTACTTCCTGTTGTAGTGAAAAAGACGTCGGTTTTAAAAAGTCTTCTTGTTGTAAAAAGTCTTCTTGTTGCAAACAATAAATCATCCGTGTTTTTAATTCATGTCGAGCACGAGCTGCTACAAACCGTGTTAAAAACACAGCAGGCGTTGTGTTGGACAGACCTGACATGGGTCCTCCTGACAAGATTTAGCGGACCTATTTCCGCCTGCGTAAAACTGTGTCATTGTGACTAGTCAAAATTATAATTCAAGATATCTCGTACGTCATTCTGACTAGTCATAATGTGAATTCTAGATATCTTAAATAGAAACGCCGTCTACATGATAAAATATTTAAGATATCTTGAAATCATTTAAAGATATCTTAAAAGGAATTTTGACTAGTCATAAGTACAGTTCTAGATATCTGAAATTGATTTATGACTAGTCATAATAGCTATTTAAGATATCTTGAATTACATTTTGACTAGTCATAAATACATTTTGACTAGTCATAAATACATTTAAGATATCTTAAATGATGATGTAATTTAAGATATCTGTAATTGTAATTATGACTAGTCAAAACTAAATTTGAGATATCTTGAAAGCAAATTATGACTAGTCAAAATTAACTTAGAGATATCTAGAATTGTATTTACGACTAGTCAAAATTCATTTCAAGATATCTTAAATTGAAGCCTCCATTCAACTCAATGGAAAATCTGACGTCATTTTGACTAGTCAGAATGTAATTAGAGATATCTCAAATACGAATTTTGACTAGTCAAAATGTAATTCAAGATATCTTGAATAGCTATTATGACTAGTCATAATTCAATTTCAGATATCTGGAATTGAAGTGCCGTGAATCCGATTTAATGTTAAAAGGGCTTGCCATATACTGCTCTCCTTCCTCCTCTTTCTCCCCCTACATTTCACCCCACACCCCTCCTTTCCTCAACCGCCCCCAAACACAGTGTGAGCCCATTGAGAGGGGAAGGTAGAAAAAGGAGAGGAGCAAATGAGGAGCGGAGGGGATGTAAGGAAGGATTTGCAGCACTAGATTTGATACTGATTGGAGCATCTATAGGGAAGGAGGGGTGAGGATCAGGTGTGCTGAAAAGACAGGAAATTTGAGCA